>JBBPBX010008089.1:0-29177 GCA_038048925.1 Garcialebias charrua
CTGTTGTGACTTGGTGCTTTATAAATAAATTGAATTGAACTGAACTCTCTGTTGGTGGATATTAAAATGCTTCATTGCGTAAAGTTAATAATATTTTTAAACATGCAGTTGAGTGTCACCATTGCTTAGCACAACAGCATGTTGTTACAAATAAAACAAAAAAAAAGTTAACAAAATAAGTCAAATGCACCCCTAAAGTCGTTGTGATAAATTGTCATTAATTTCATTATCTTAGCCATAGCACTGAGTTTAAAAACAGAATAATGCATGTATGAACTAGGGAATGAGGTGTCTCTAAAATATCCTGATGCATGATCAATAATTTCATCAACTTTTAATCTGTCCAGAGGACCTGACTTTATTTTGTTAGAAGTCTCTAAAATAACTATTGAATCACGTGTTACGTAGGTAAATGTAGATTTTTAACAACCTGTTAAAACCTGTCCACCAGCATGCAGGAAATGGCACCTATTCAAAATTTTCTGGTGGAGGATCCCCCCCAGACCCCACCACCAGTGTGTGTCTGTTGTTTTTTATTTATTTTATTTTTTATATTTTACAGAGCAGTTAAAATAAATTTACTATGCTCTGTTCTGCAAAATGCACTGCACAGTATTTAGTTGCTCCCTGCTTCTTGGGTTTCCTCTCGGCTGTGCTGTGAGTCAAGTGGGCACCATGACTTGAACGTAGTCCACATGAGCTTTCTGCTGGATGCATTGTAATATTACGCCATTGCAATAAGGACACAGCTTGTTCCCGGCATTTTAGAGGTGAAAATTAGAAATGTTTATATCAGCACATAATGAGCCAATTATCACTGTCCCCAACACCTATATCGGTTTAAAATATTGGCCCTACCGATATATCGGTCGGGCTCTAGTAATTGCACATTTCCTCAAAACTTGCTACATCTGTGGCATTGTGCTGTGTGATAAAATGCACATTGTAGAGTGGCTTTTTATTGTGGGCATCCTAAAACACCTGTGCAATAATCATGCTGTTTAATCAGCATCTTGATATGCCATGTCTGTGAGGTTCATTCATTCAACATTTATACAGGTGGATGAATTATCTCAGCAAAGGAGAAGTGCTCACCTACACAAATTTACACATTTAATTTGTGAACAATGAGGGAAAAAAGCCTTGTGTACATAGAAAAAGTCTTAGATATTTGAGTTCAGCTCATAAAAAAACAAGAGCAAAAACAAAAGTGTTGTTTTGTTCAGTGTATTAGCAGTATGTTGGAATGGAGGACAGCACAGCGGGTCAGTGGTTGGATCTCACAGCTCACAGCAAGGAAAAAAGTATTTCAGACAGACGATACCATTTTGTAGTCTTCTTTCAGTAAGCTTACACAGTAAGGCTAGTCAAAAGAACTACGTTATCCAGAAGCCAACAGTGTGTCCAGCCGCTGCTTTCTGCCAAATGGAGGGAAAGTTTTTGTAAATCTATACTATCTGTTAAGCTGACAGAACTGGCAGGAAAGTTGCAAATAATCCTGAAACTGAACTCATCCCTCAAGTTCAAGTACCGGTAGTATCTTCCCTGTAGATCGACCAATCTCCAAAATGTATTTTAGCTAAGGTTTTAGAAAAACTGATAAATACTCAAGTCAAGAAGTATTTGGACTCTTTTAATATTTTATCTTCTCTCCAATCTGGCTTCAGGAAACAACATAGCACAATGACTGCTTCGCTAAATGTTTTTAATGATGTTGAAGCTTTGGACGCTAAGGATTACTGTGCTGCAGTTTACTTAGACCTGTCCAAAGCCTTTGATACGGTAGATTATGACATCTTATGCTACAAACTCTCAGCTTCTCAGATCACGCTGTCGACTGGTTCTCAAACTATCTCTCAGGTCGAAGGCAATGTGTTTGACATAACGGTACTTCATCTAGCTACCTAATGGTCACTAATGGTGTGCCACTAGCCTGGCCCTCGCCTTCCTGCACAGCTCCGCTCAATTCTCATTTAGCGAAGTGAAGGACAAGGGTCTGGTTTTAACCAGGCTAGTGTGCCACAGCCTCAGTTTTACATCCAACTCATTACAATTTACAGTATATAAATAATTTAGGTCAAAACATTCCTGATTGGAGTTATTCATTTTTTCTGTTATTTATAGATGATTATTGTTTGAATTGATTGTTTGAATTGATTGTTTTAAAAAAGGGGCAGATATTACAAGGTTTTTTCTTCTTTCTGCTACCTTTCATTTTATGTTTTTTGTTTTCATATGGTATGTGAAATTGTTTTGTGTTTTAAAGAGTGACTAAACCCAAAATTAACTTTTTTTAGCTGATAAACTCCCTAGAATGTGTATAAAAAGTTTCAGAGCACTATTTCTGTGTAAATTTTCATGTATTTGTGCGTATTAGTTAAAATCGGCAATATTTGGTCTAAAAACGTGTTCACGGTAGCCCTATGGGTTGAACAGAGGTTATTGCACGTTAATTTTACTATTAGCTCAAATGCTCTGTTGTGACATGTCTGCTCCGTTGTGACGTCACATCGTCTCCTGCCTTAATATAAAAGTGGAGCCACTCCCCCGAGAAGGTCACTCCCCCTCCAGAGTTCAGGGGTTGGATTAGCGATTAGCAACATAGCATTAGCATTGATGAGTGAAGCTGTTCCAAGAATAGCTCTTCAAACTGATGTTCACCCACCCTTACACCATCAGGGTACAATCCGTTTGGAGGTGAGTACCATTTTACACCTTTCATTCCATAATTTATCTTTTGAGTATATGACGTGTTTCTTCATGTGCTGTGTTTGCGACCTGCAGCTTTGCTTCGGTGTGGCCCCACATAAGGTCGTGGCGTTTTCATCTGTTGCTGATCAACGTTTTGTGTTGTAGTTGTGTTTAAATGCTCTGTTCCCCCCTGAGAATCTGTTCCCCCTGTGTCGGGATCCGACCGTGAGGCGCATCTGAGTTCTGAAACGAGTCCACACTATCGTGTCACAGTTATAGCTCATTTTAATCGACAGCTCCTGGTGATAAATAAATAAATATAAAACCTCCACTAAATAAATAAACCTGGTCTAGAGTGTGGGGTGTAGACTACTGTACAGGTTTTTTATTTATTTATCTCCGACAGAATCTAGTCTGACAAATACAAAGTATCAGCCACCAACACATCATATATAGCCTATTTATAATTTTTATTACTAATATAGAAGGCTGGAAGCAGCTGATAGAGGACAAGAAAACTTCCTGCAAAGATAAGTGTAGGCTTTGTGGTAGGCTAAATCTCATTCAAATTAAAAATATGACTGGAGAAAAATTATTTCTAGCTGCTATTTTTTGATAGTTAATGTCTGGGTTTTTGTTGTTGTTGTTTTTTCATTATTTGAGAGAAAGGGTGCGCGCTCCCGACACAGGGGGAACAGATTCTCACGGGGGAACAGAAATTCGCACAGCACCTGCGTTCTTTTGTTGCAAATAATGTTGTGGATCAAGGTATTTGTAAAATAATAATAATAATCTGTGCAGCAGTATTTATTTTGCACTGGGTCATCTGTTTGACAGGTCAACAAAGTGATAGAACAGTAATGTTTCTCAAGTATGTTTTTTTGTAAGGTGATTAAAAATGTGTTGTTGTTTTTTAGCTCCATATGAGGCGTTCCACATCCAGGGAATCTGAGCCGTGCAGCAGTCCCAAACACTCGAGACCACCTTCAGGATGCTCCACCCGCAGGATGGTCCACCTGCCATCCACAAACAAACACCAAGGTCTCAGCTGCACCCAACATTGTCGTGGATGGAGGTCTCAAGAGATGACGCAGCTCTGGCCGAGACTCTGCATCATCTTCCGCTGAATTTGAAATACATGTCACACATTTGGCACTTCGCATCTGGTTCTGTGAACTTCTTTTAGAATAGGATACCCTTTATGTAAATTACTATGTGCTTGTGTTAAATTATTATTTATGTTTTCTTCTAACCCTGTGTGGACTGGGCACCTGGGTGGTCTGTAACACAGGTGTACACACCCACCTGTTCACATCTGGCCATAACCTATGTCAGAAAGGGATTTTTTTATAAGTCATAAATTCAAGTACAGGAAACTTTTAAATTTTAACGTTTAAAAATTTATGCTTCCTATAACTTTTTTAATAATGTACAATTTGGATTACTCTAATTGATTATTGCACTTTGTTTCTTTTGTTTTACAATATTTAATATTTGCACACCTGAAACAATTATAATTTATATTAAATTTAAACATTACTTTGTAAAAATTGCTGATGTAAACATGTTTATTAAATGTTTGTTTAAATTATGCATGCATCTGAGAGAAATGCAATTTCAATCCTGTGTATGTTCTGTACATATTGCAGTTTGGACAATAAAGTTGACTTTTAAATTTGACTTTGATGTATGACTTGGAAATGTATTTATCAATACAGAGGTCTGTAAAGAAAGAAATTGATTACAAAAACTAGTTGTTTATGATTCATTTTATTAACAGTAAGTTAATTCAAAACGACAAAAGTTTCTGTGTCGTGTCACACGGGACACCACCTTAGAGCTGTCATCGGGCCGGAAATCCACGGCCCTACCCTACCCGAGCCCTTAGTTTAATTACCCAAGCCCGAGGGAGCCCGCTGATTTCCTAGAAATCACCGCCCGACCCGACCCTACCCGATTAAAAAAAAAAACAACAACAACAAAAAAAAAAAAAACACTACGTTTATTTATTAAGCTTTTACTGCGTTCTCCCACTCAGCAAAAGAACTTGATGTTGTTCTTCTTTGTTTTGATGGAGGAGGAGGAGGTGTGAGCGCGCTGCTCGCAGTTTGCTGTTGAAGCTTCAGGAATGTCAGGAATGCGGCAACTTGTTCCGCCGCAGAGAGCAGTGTGCGGACGTGAGCGTGCACCTGACGCACGTCAGCTGGTGACATAATTTTGAGCTCGTTAAAGTTAGGCCACAGTGACAGAAATAATGCAACTCTCTGCAAGTCGTGGATAATAATTTTGCGCTCCAGCACTTCTGCATGACATGTCGCGCAGAAACACCTGCTGCGGAGAGTCTGTGTGAGGACTGGCAGTGTTGCTTCAGTTTCTCATTCCAGAGACAAACCAGGTTGGTGGGATATTTGTCACCCTCCAGTTCTCTCTGTGCACGGTAAAATGGTTCGAGAAATGTCACTAAAAAGTCCAGCATGTCGGGGGAGACGCTGTCAGGCGCGCCTGCTCTCTGGCTGAGTTGCCAATTTAGTGGCTGCGCTCAGTGCGCTGCGGTTTTCACCATCTAAATTCACTCTATTAATTATTTCCTCATCAATAAACTTACTGCCTTATATTCTTTACAAGCAGATTAAAACAATTTTATATTGTGTGCATTTTTATTTAGTTTTGTTTGTGCTGTATGATTAAAAAAAACCACATCAAAGCCCGAGCCCGACCCGCGGCCCGCCAATCAAACCAAAAATATGGCCCTACCCTACCCGAAGTCGGGTAGGGCTCGGGTAGGGTCGGGCTCGGGCAAAGAAACGACACCACCTCCAGCTCCTCTGTATGGATGCAGTGGACAGAAGAGAAAGCAGTCCCAACCACCTTCAAGATGCTGCACCTGCCAGCCAGAAACAAACACCAGGGTCTCAGCTGTACCAACATTGTCGTGGATGCAGGTCTCAGGAGAAGCAGCAGCTCTGGCCGAGACTCTGCATCATCATGGGATCGTCTTACTCTGCGTGGCTGCTGCATGGGTGCTTGAGTCATCACAGTTCTCTGAAAAAAACATTTGAAAGGATACAGTATTGTTAAATTCATTGCAATTTGTTTGGTTTGCATTGAAAAAATATAATTTCTCATAAATCTTACCAGCTGTGCTCAGTTTTGATTAGCTGACACATAGCTTAAACATATACTGTATACACGTCCTAACAAATATATCATACAAGCTTATAGAATGTTTCTAAACACGGATCTTTGGAAAACAAAATATTTTACAATACAATACAATACAACTTTATTTATAAAGCACTTTAAAACAACACCGTTGGCCAAAGTGCTGTACACCAACACAGACAAGCATACAACTATAAACTCAACAAATACCATAAAAGTAATAAATTACCAGATCAAACAGCAAACAGTAAAAACTATAAAAGAAAAACTTAAAAACAGTAAAACCAACATTTCAAGCTGTGTTAAAAGCCAAAGAGAAAAAATGTGTCTTCAGAGCAGACTTGAAAACAGGAAGTGAGTCAGTTTGTCTGACACGCAGAGGCAGCTCGTTCCACAGTTTAGGGGCAGCGACTGAGAACGCTCGGTCACCTCTCAGCCTCCTGTTGGACTTTGGGACGACCAGCAGCAGCTGATCTGCTGACCTCAGAGAGCGTGAGGGAATGTACGGCTGGAGAAGGTCGGACAGATACTGTGGGGCGAGACCATGAAGACATTTGAATACAAACAAAAGAACCTTAAAATTAATCCGGAAACAAACTGGGAGCCAGTGTAGTGATTTTAAGACAGGGGTGATGTGTTCACATTTCCTGGTACCAGTTAAAAGGCGAGCAGCAGAATTCTGAACCAGTTGAAGTCGGGTCAGTAATGACTGGCTCAGACCAACGTAAAGTGAGTTGCAATAGTCCAGACGAGTTGTAATAAAAGCATGGATTAAAATCTCAAAATGACGTTGTGACAGAAATGGTTTCACCTTGGCCAGTTGTCGCAGGTGATAAAAGCTGGACTTGACCACAGATTTAATCTGAGCATCCAGCTTAAAATCACTGTCCAGCCTTACAGCTTTACCACTGTTTAGTGCTCATTTATAGTCAATTCAAAAAACGTGTGTTCAGTTCTAGGTTGCATATTAAAATTAAGCCAAAACGTCAAAAAAAACGAGGGTAGATTCATTCATAAAATATATTATGAAACGTTACTTTTGTAATGCGCTAAGTTTTTTTTTTTTCAACCTTTATTTAGTCAGGTAAATCTTTTGAACCTCATGGGCTCATTTACGAAAGCGACCTGCTAAAACTAAAGAACAATGAACAGCAGTGATAGAATTTCATTAAACAATAAACAAACAAACAATAAACAATAGAAAACAAAAAGAGAGAAAAAAACAAAAGATTTTTTTTTCTTTTTTTAACAAAGTATCAAAAAACTAGCAAAACATTATAAGGTAGACGTATAAAATCAAAGACAGGAACAAATCTGCATTGGTTTTTGCCAGGATTCCAACAGATTCTGAAAACCATTTAGAGAAGTCAAGGTCGAGAGCTTCAGATCTTTTTGTAAGATATTCCATGAAGCAGGAGCAGAAGTAATAAGATGTGGTGAATTAAAGTCACTGCAGCTGGACTACAACTCCGTTGTGATCCAAACAAAGACAAAAACACAACCGTACACCTCATGCCATGCAGCTAAACACAGGTTTTTCATGTGTTCAGTGTTCAGAAGCATACGCTTAAGCTGTGTGTGATTAAATACACGCAACAACATTTTAGAACTGTTATTTTAGTACAAGTTTAGGCATTTACTTACTGAAGACGCGACTATCCGCCATTTTGAAATCTAAACTTGGGGAGGGGTGAGAGTTCACCACTAGAGGGGGCGTGAACACAGGCAGGGGGGCCGCCAGGAATATTGGGCCCCATGACAAAAAAATCCAATTGGGCCCCCCTGCACAGCTGCTTTTGCCACATCTCTAGAATCTAACTGACAGTGGTGGGATGTAACTAAGTACAAATACTTTGTTACTGTACTTAACCCATTTAAGCCCAAATTTTTTTCAGAGTTGAAATGCATGTCATTTTATCAGTTGGGTCCTTCTGAATCATGTTATGTATTTATTTTCATCATTCTGTATTTTGATTTGAAGAAAATTGCATTTTTATGACTGGCAACAATTGTTGCCAGTAGTCACACAGCTTGTCACTAGGTCAACTGTCACCCGTTCATAATAGAGAACTAATAATAATATAGTAATAACAAAATAATAATGTAGTCAGAATAAATAATAACAAAAAGTTGGAGCATCAGGTTCCTCCTGTATAAAATTCCAAACAACAAACAATTTGAACAGTTTTTTTATTCTTAATTTATTCGTCTGTAGACTCGAATTTTGTAACTTTGTAATCAAAACTTCAACGAACAGTTTTTTTTCTTAGAACCTCTAATAACACACATATATGGGGCGGCCGTGGCGTAGTGGTAATGGCAGTCGTCCCCCGATCGGAAGGTTGGTGGTTCGAATCCCGGTTCCGCACACCATGTGTCGTTGTGTTCCTGGGCAAGACACTTAACCCCGAGTTGCTCCCGGTAGGACTGGAAGGCGCCTTGCATGGCAGTCTACCGCTACCGGTGTATGAATGTGTGTATGAATGGGTGGATGGTTGTTATTTTAAAGCGCTTTGGGGTCCCTCATAGGGGGCTGGAAAGCGCTATATAAATAAGCTCCATTTACCATATATGTATATATTTCATCCCATACATTCCATCATCTTTTATGGATGTTCTACTCAGTGTGGTACTTCTTGAAGCACTCCAAATGTAGTGGCACATCACACTTTTCACACGCAAACGATGTGCGTCCCCCACAGTTTTTGCATCGCTTGTACCTGCTACCAGTGTTGCAGGGCCAGTGGTTGAAATGATCAAACCTGGTGGCATCAGTTATCGCCATCTTCTGCCCTGCCTACTTGGCTTTGTTCCATGGCGCAGGAGGAGGGTCTGGGCTACCAGCCTCTGGAAGGAGAGGAGATCTTTCTGCCCACTTTTCCAGGTTCTAAATGAATGAAAAAACAAGCATGATAGATGAATGAATATGCCATGTTTTTGTTCATTTATGATGCTATTGATGAATTATCAATATCCTCCTTTCTACAGTGTCATGCCCCATATGTAGAATGTTCTGTAAAAGCAATATCATGCTTGAGTTTGTGATGTTGGTCTGGATATCATCACTGTTGCTCTTGTCAAATGAAGAGCACTAGCGATCACCTCATGTCAAACATCACAAACACGATTGTGATATTGCTAAATAACATGCAGCCTTGTGTACCTGTAATAGCACCAGCTGTTCACCATGGCACTGTTCAGGGCCCAGCTGAAGCATGGCACCACCACTTCTTGGACCGTATGTTGACTCTGTAGCGGCTGACAAACTGGTCATGCAGGTCCACTCCTCCCATGTGTGTGTTGTAATCCTGGATACACTTGGGCTGTCTGACCTTGTCCATGGTCCGTTTTTGTTTGTTCCATCTCTTTGCCTCAGTTTCGATGAACTCCCTTTCCATGTTTGACACCACAGTGACCATGCTGTTGTCATTCCACCTTACAATCAGCTTCTCTGCCTCAACCAGATATTCAGCATTTCCTCTGGGTGTCTTCTTGAAGGTCTTGGGTTCTGTGAAAGGAACCTTGTGGAGCTGAGCTTGTCGCATTGTGCCACAGCTGCCATAGCCTCTCAGGGTCATCTCATCCACCAGGGACAGGGTTGTGAAGAGGTTGTCATGGTAAAACTTGACTCCAGGTGGAACTTCAGCTTTCTCTGCCAGGCCAAGAACCACACTTGGTCCCTGACCAAGTCCAGTTTCCACCAGATCTGTGTGGCTTCCTACATATGGCTAGATCATCAACATCTTTTACCTCAGCGAAACACAAGCTAATGTTAGGCTAGCAAAAAAATGATGTTGGCTAGCAAGAGAATGATGTATGGAAGCGAATAAAAATCTTAGACACACAGGCCTTGACTACATAATTTATTTTGCTAGGAAGAGTATCCTTAGAAGACTAAAATAAGACATTGCACATCATTTTACAATTTGAAATAAGAAAATTAGGTGCAATCCTGCAGACAGTGTTTTCCTGTAGTTAGCGACAAGCTATGTGCCCATTGGCAACTTTTGTTGCCACTTACAAAAAGACGCCCATGAACAAAAAAATATTTATCCTAGGTACAATTTTTGTGGAGAGTGTTACAGTAGAGACTTGAAAGATTAAATGATTATAAAAAAGTATGGGGGGAAACCATAAGAAATGTTATGAAAATTACCCTTTTCCAGGACGATTTGCATATTCCATGTCTTCAGCCGGATGGCCCAGGAAGCATGTGATATCATGCAACAGGAAGCACTTGGAAACATTTTTTTAAATCAAAACCTTTGTCTAAGTTGTCTACTAGTTTATAGGTGGAAAATGTTGCATTAATACATTTGAGATTTTTTTACTGAGTGGAAAATGACAGTGATACACTTTGGCAACAATTGTTGCCAGTGGGGCTAAATGGGTTAAGTATATTTTTCATGTACAGTATTTGTACTTTACTTAAGTAGAATTAAATGTGGGTACTTTTACTGCACTACATTTTACATAAAGTATCTGTACTTTCTACTACACTACATTTCTATAATGTGTTGAGTTACAAGTTACATTCACGTTGCAGTTTTCGATTTGTCGTTAGTTTGAAAGTAACTGATGTTGAGAGGGGAGCATGGTCCATTGAATCACTGCAAAGTGGACAGGTAACATTAGACCTGCCTTCAAGAAGAGCTGGACCAGTGACGCATATTTTAGTATATATGTCATTGAGCTGGGAGCACCCACAGCACCATTAACACACCCAAAATGGATTCCACTACAGTACAGAGATTCAGCCAGAAGATACACACCACCCAAGGCCTTATTGAAAGATTATTGAAATATTATTGAAATGTTATTGAAAGACTGTTCAGTACAGCAGGACAGATTCTCTCTCCCAAAAGATCCAGACTGGACTCAAAAAACTTTGAAAACCAACTTCTTCTGAACTTGAACAAGAAATTCTTGCTGCAATATTAAAATGTGTCAGTTCATGGGATGTTAGGAGACAAGAGATTTCTCCAAATGTCTCAACACTCAGGTCCAAGACACGAAAGTTCATACTCAATAATCCAGGTATCAAATCTGATAATTCTCAATCAGGTCATCTGGACAGTTTCTTTTAGTAGAAACGTTTCACCCTCAGTCCAGAGGGCTTCCTCAGTCAGAGTAGTCCAGCACACTGATGTTCTCCCACCAAGCCGTGAACAACTTATGTGGACCAACCAACCAACTCAGGTCCAAGTTTTGAAAATGGTGTCAGGAAGTTAAAATATTCTTCACTATTGACCCATTACAAGGTTGACATATTTTAACTAGAGTTGATGACAAACTGCAGAACTGATCAGAGCCTGTTCCTTTGTCAGGTCTGATGCTCCTTTTTTCAGGCAGACAACTTTTACTTAAATGTGTTTACTGCAGTTAAAATGACACATTGGTTTTGTTTTATGTTAAATAAAAACTTTCAAAGATATAATCATTCCTCTTTCTTAGTTTGCTTAATGGTATTTAACTCATCCCTGAAATTCTGATGCACAGAATCACAAGTCTAAGTGTGAACTGTGTCACAGGGTAAACACAATAAAAACATGTATTATCTGCAGCATTGTTCATTAAAATGACTCAACACTATTAATGTATTACAGAAAATATACATAGAGTACACTTAATGGTATTGTAGACCATTGCATTAGGTAATGTATGCTTATGTTTATTAAATGTTTTAGTGTTTAGTGTTTAGATGGTTACTGTTGCACCGAGGGACTGAGAGAAACGCAATTTCGGTCCTGTGTATGTCCTGTACATATTGCAGTTCTGACAATAAAGTTGACTTTGACTTTGTAATACATTCAGCAAGTACTTTCACTTTAATACTTTAAGTATTTTTAAAAGCAAGTACTTATTTACTTTTACTTAAGTATACGTTTCTACTTTTACTAGAGTACATTAACATTTTTGTCTGTTTATTTGTACTTTTACTTAAGTACAGTGGTTGAGTACTTTCTCCACCTCTGCTAACTGATCCAGCAAAATTTTACATAAATAACATTAAAGGCTTGCTTCCTTTGGTCCAATACTGGTACTAGCACAATATTTACTGTTAGTGAATTGTACATGCAACCGTCTGCATAGAGTTTGCAATTCACTATTTAAAGCAAGATTAAAAACTACATAAAAATGCACTAAAAGCCATATATTAATCTCTATTTTTATTGCACAAATTCAAAACAAAAAATTCTCTAAACATTCTTGAAAGATAAAAGACACTTAAATATACATTTGTAACTATATAACATTTACAAAAATCTACCTTACATCGTGTATAACTTTACATTCAAATTAGATTAAAATATATTGTCATCATCACCTCAAATTAGTGAAAACAGCAGATCTTTGAACAAGGTAGGAACAAATTTCTGGAAACCCAACATTTTCATGCCTCAAATATATCATTTAACAGTATCTGCCTCTTGTTCAGCCTGACACACAGAGCCCAGAGCCGAGCCTTCTTCCTTCTGACTGCACCAGCAGCGTCAACCATAAACACAGGGGCGAAACTATGAACGCATTTCGCCGTGCGGCACAGTGCACGCGCGGCGCGCGCGCTCCAGCCTGCGGACCAAAGCGAAAGTCTAACTCAGCCTTAACTGGAATGCATTTAACTCGGAATGACGTCATTCCGGGTTCATAATTTCGACTTCCGAGCCAACTGGAACGCAGCATCAAGCAGCTAGGAACATACCATTTCATGCAGATACAGGGGGGTGTTGTTTAATATGTTGATGTTTGCTTTTTGGTCTGGGAGAGATAATATTTAAGTTTTACTGTTAAAACAAGTAAAAACAAAGCTACTACAATTAATGTATTATTATCAGGGGCCCAACACACCATGAAAAAAAAAAAAAAGCCAATCTCGGGCCCCTTTCAGTCAAGGGCCCCTGGAATTGTACCAACTTTTACCCCCCATACGGCGCCCCTGAACACAGGACAACCCACAACCAGAGCCGTATAGGCTCTGCCCACAACCTCCTCCCCTGCTTGACTCTCTACATGCCCATTTTGAGAGAAATTTTGAAAATGGCCTGGGGGAGGAGTTACCGTCTCAACCTGGGTTTCTCACTTTAAAGGTTCAGTCTGCAGTTTCTGTAGAACAGCAGCACTTAGAAAAAATTTCAACAAGCAAAGCATTCTGATCCCTCCCCCTCAGAGCCATATATGGCTCTGCCCCCTTGTGGTCTGTTGAAATTTGAATTCAAGCTCTGTTTTTATTGGCTGATTCAAATTCAAGCTCGGTTTTTATTGGCTGGTTACAAACTTTGTTTTTATTGGCTGGAAAATGGCGGGTCACTTTTTCTTTTTAGAAATGCTTATTTACCACCTGGAGAAGCAAGGGGACAATATTTTTTTTTAGTTTTTTCAGAGATTACCTCTCTAACATCAATCTAGTGACAGAGTGAAGAAATATGTTAAAATATATATTGTTTGAAAAGTTACAGACTACATTACAATCTTACATACCCCAGCTTTAATTTAAAATGAATAAATTTCTAAATAAAATTAAATAAATAAAAATATATGTATATAATTATCTTGGCTTGTGATGTGCGTTCATGTTCAAACAGTAAATATAATAATACTGTACAGTATATTGATTGGGCAGGTTTTTGTGTGATGTTGCGGTTAACAGATTTTTGGGCTGGAAAACGTCGACTCTATCTGGCAACACTGTCAATGTGTTCAGGAGGAGGGAGCAGCGGAGCAGATCTGATCTGACGGTAATGTCGCTGCCAGCAGCGGGTGAAACGAGATGAAGACACCGCTGAATCCACGGAGCGAATGTGTCGAAGATCCAACCGAGTAACTTCACCGAGGTGTAAAACCGTGGAGACAGCGGGTCCAACAGACTGGAGGAAGCTGTGGAGAAATATCGGGTCTTTTTGAAGGAATAATCTCAGATTACGAAGAGGAACTGTCGAGTTGGAGACAAAATGAGTTCAGGTTTGTTGTTTTCATTCAGCATCAGACGATGTTAGCTAGCTGTGGTTTCTAGGTAGTTAATGGATTTAGAACTTGTAAATCTGTTGTCTGTTTTTAGCTTAGCATGCTAACGATGAAAGAGTTGAGATGGACAGCTTCCACAAAGTAAAATAAGGTTGTTTTTAACACTTTAGTTTGGACACGTCATGTCCCTACTAATGTTAAGGACAACAAAACAATTTAACACACGAAGCGGAGAAACTTATTCAGGCTGCGTCTAAATTCAGGGCCTGTATGCTCCGTAGGTAAAAACCAGTACGTCAGAGCTTCATCCGGTGTTGCCAGATCTCGCAATAGAAACAAGCGACCATCCATTCAACCTTTATTTAAACAATTTAAGCCCATTGAGCCTCGAGGACTCAGAGGCGGCTCCAGGGGGGAGCTAGGGGGTGCTATAGCTCCCCCTGGAAAAGTCACAGCACCCCCTTAGCACCCCCAAGAAAATATCAGATTATGTTCTTTTTCATCTGAGTTAATATTCTTTAACATGTGGTTGTTGTGATGTTTTCCTTGCAAAACACAACTAATAATTAAAAAAAAATCAGTGATTATATTGAGTTAAAAAAAACAATCTGATCCACCAGCTGAAGCCCAGAAAGATGAGTGATGCTCTCAACACTGACCCAGTAAGGAGCAGAAACTGGTGACATGATGCCTCTGGTTATGCCATTTTTAGCTAATGCAACTTGATAAATCATTTCCTGGCTTGCAGTGTTAATAAATGATTTTATCTGATCACTTTAAATAACTACTTTCAACCAAAATAAAAAAAAACCTGTTTATTAAAATAGTCTAACTGTATCTGAATTCATGCGCATATAAAACTGAAATAATTCCTGTTCAAAGAGTTAATTTTGCCTTAGACAAGAGAATTAAGCCTTGACTGGTTCATTATTATTATTATCATCACTGAAGTAGAATATATTGATTAAGTTGTTGTTGGTCAGTAAACTGACCAGATGCCCACTTTAATGAATGAAAAATAAATAAAACAAAAGTAGTGGGGCTGAGATGGAAAAGGTGTCACCCTTCTTCCTCCATCTCACTCTTCGTTATGGCTACAAGCTTCTACCCCGAGGTTGTTAGACTCATGAACCCCTAGTCTGGAGTATCACAGTGAAAAAAAAATCACTGTAATACCATTTGGTTATGTGCTGCTGATCTCATGCTGCTGATCTATTTCATGTTACTGTGTTCACTCGTCCTCATCTGCTCACACCGACTCATGTCCGTGCTGCTGTTGTTTGGCGTATTGTTTCATACTAGTAGTGCTTAATGTATTTTTATTTCAGGTCTTGGATCTTTTCACCAATTTTTGTTACAATTTGTATTTTTGTTTGATGTAACTGGGACCCGGTGTATATAGTTTCGTTCCAACTTATGTACCACATGTGATGTGAATGACAGTAAATACACATTGACCTTGAGAACTGAAAGAACAAATGATCCTTCGTAGCACCCTCAGTAAAATGCTTAGCCCTCCCTTAGCACCTGCAGAAAAATATCTCTGGAGCCGCCACTGTGCCCTGTACTCTCTAAAAAAGCTAAGTCTGGTCCTCTGGACATTCAGAAGACAAAACAAAACTTGTTGGACCAAGCTGGACAGGCAGCAGCTGTGGAAAAGTAGCTGTTTTATGGACGGCGGTTTTACGACGTAAACGAATGGCTAATACAGAGGAGGGTCGCAGTAACTGAGGGAACGGCTTCACCACAGCATTCCAGTAGGAAATTAACTAATTTTTCCCTTCATTATGGCTCTGAAATGTATGTTTTTTGATAATTATGTAGGGTACTGTGTTAGGATAGGCTAAGTGCTTGGTAAAATACAGTACTGTATGTATGAGGTGCAGTTTGGACGTATGTTCCGACTTACGTCGAAATTCGCTTTACGACGGAGCTTAGGAACGGAACTCCGTCGTAAGTTGAGGACTACCTGTATTTTTAAAAACAAAACATCCTGACATCTTTGTGTGAGTGGAGCCCCCAAGTGGTCAGCCACAGTATGAGTGTTTGTTTGGGTGTGTGCCTGTCGTGCGCCAACTTGGGCAAGATAAACGGGAAATGGGGGTGTGGAAGGGACAAACTACCTATACCATACCAGTTTATTTATAAAGCACTTAAAAATACAGCATCAGCCGTGCGAAGTGCTGTACAAAAACAAAAAAAGCACAAAACAATAAAAACAATCATATAAATAATCAGAACATCACAAGTAAAATAATACAACATTAAAACAGAGATGTGAACTCACTCTGGTTTAAAAGCCAATGAAAACATATGTGTTTTTAAACGAGTTTTAAAAACAGAGATGGATGAGGCCTGCCTGACCTTCAGTGGCAGCTCGTTCCACAATTTAGGAGCCAGAGCTGAAAAAGCTCTGTCTCCTCTGGTTTTATAAAAGGTTTTTGGGACTGCTAAAAGCATCTGATCAGAGGATCTAAGAGCACGTGATGGCACATAAAGGTGAAGCAGTTCAGACAAATAAGAGGGACTAAAACTGTTCAAAGACTTAAAGGGGACCACAGATGCAAAATTCACTTTTTAATGTTTTTTTACTCAACTTTGGGTATGTACTTCATAAAAAAACAGTCCTAGGGCTAGGGCTGTGCGATATGACGATATATATCGTGGGGACGATAGAAATGTGTCTATCGTGCTACTTTCCTTCTATCGTCTCTATCGTGATAAATAAGAAGAATAAAAAAATAACGGTCGCAAAGAAGCTTCATATTGTGGTTTTGCGAGATGACGGCGCTGCTTTATGTTTGACGCACGCGCGGGTTTGCGACACATGCTTTACGTTGTTAAACTCGAGTTCAACAGAGACGCAGCCGGCATGAAGCCGGTGTCACCAGATATCTATGGGTGTCACAACATGGAGAAACAGCTGCGCAGGCAGCCCAAGAAGAAGAACTTTTACCAAAAAGAGGGGGAAGCTCACCTTGTTAGCTTCCATTATTTAGCTCCGCTGAAACTCGGAGACAAAATGGGTCCAGAGGACACGAAGTCCAACCGAGTCCGAACTCGGGTCCAGTTAACCAATACAAAACAGACCAGAGACACAACAGAACCGGAATCAAACGCAACGTTTTCTCTTTTCTGTTTCTTTGCCTTGTTTACTCCAGATTCCAGTCAGAGCGGATTTCTTCTTCGTGGGTTTTATTAGCAGCCGTTGTTTTACCGCCACCTGCAGGAAAAATTTGGACCAAAGTAGGTCCAAAGTTGGACCAAAGTTTCTACTTTGGTCCAAATTTCCTTGTTCTTTTTGTTCACATTCTTATAATTGTAACTGTATCTGTAGTAAAATAAAATAAAAAAAACTTTGGTCCAAATTTTTCCTGTACACACACACACATCGTGTTGTATATATACAACACGATGTGTGTGTGTGTGTACAGGAAAAATTTGGACCAAAGTTTTTTTTATATCGTGATATATATCGTTATCGTGATATAAAAAAGTCCATATCGTGATATATGATTTTTTCCATATCACCCAGCCCTACCTAGGGCCATAAAAAGGCACCCAGTGGTTTATTTACTCTAAGTATATTTATTTATCTTTGATAGAAACACTTTGTTTTCAAATCCTGCGGTTTGTGACGTCACAAACCGCAGCCACAACCCACCTCAAACCTGAGTCCAGCTCCTCACCTAGCAACCCCTGGTGATGCTCCACCCAGAGCCATATAAAGTGAGAGTTCCGACACCCTTTGAACTCGCCGACAGGCGGTCAATCGTTCCAAACTACGGCTATGGAAACCTTGTGGAGCTGCGCCCTCTGGCGGCGACGGAGCGCTACTGCAGGCAGAGTCAGACTGTAACCAGAGCCATGGAACAAATCGCCCCCTCCATGACACACGTGACTTCCGCATTCCATTCTTACAATGGAACGCTATGGAAGTGTCGCAACTCTCACTTTATATGGCTCTGGCTCCACCCACTTCAGTATAAAAGACATGATGGTTGTTTTTCATGATTTCATGTGTACAGCACTTTGTTGCAGCTGTGGTTGTTTTCAATGGCTTTATAAATAAAGTATAATTGTTATATTTGTTTGCCGACATTATAGTAAACGTGTGTTTGAGCTCAACTTTTCTTTTAAAAATGAACATAATTGTCAAATACTGTAGCTCAGGGGTCACCAACGTGGTGCCCGCGGGCACCCGGGTGCCCCCAAGGACCATTTGAGGTGCCCCTGGACCTGTTCTAAAAATAGCACAACTCACTACTAAGCTGCATTTAAAATGTCATTTTATACAATTGTTATGCTTTTTTTGTATTTATATATATATATTAAAATGTCTATCTTAAAAATATGTTCTCAAAAATATATTTATTATACATTTTTTTCAATTTACGCTTTGTTATTTCCGAAGAGTTTATGAAACGGGTGCCCTTTGTATGACTCCGTACCCACGAAGTAGCTCTCAGTTTCGAAAAGGTTGGTGACCCCTGCGTTCGCTTTGACAGGTCTTTGTGTGCGTGGGCTTCTAAAACCTTCATCTGTTTAAAGCTGGGGTATGTAAGATTGTAATGTAGTCTAACTTTTCAAACAATATATTTTTAACATATTTCTTCACTCTGTCACTATCTACTGACAAACTGATGTTAGACAAAGTAATCTCTGAAAAAAACTATAGTCCCCTTGCTTCTCTATCAGCATTTATAAAAACACTAAAAACACAGAGTGACCAGGACAATGACAGCCAATAAAAACAGAGTTTGTAACCAGCCAATTAAAAACAGAGCTTGAATTTGAATCAGCCAATAAAAACAGAGCTTGAATTTGAATCTCAGCAGAGCCTCCCCCTCAGAGCCATATATGGCTCTGAGGGGGAGGGATCAGAATGCTTTGCCTGTTGAAAATTTTTCTAAGTTCTGCACTCTACAGAAAGTTACACATAGCACCTTTAAAATTTAATAAGATTAACACTTAAAAAACATTTATTTGCTGAAAATTATAGCAAAGATGTGTCTGAGCTCATGGGCGTAGCCAGAATTTTATGAGGGGCGGTTCGTTTAAAGAAGAAGTTGACCAAGCTAAATTCACATGCCTGAATAGGTCAGTGGAAACAGCGTTGGGTTTCCGTCCGAAACCTTATGGGTTCAATTCCCACATGGTACAACTATTTTTTTTTTATTCATCCCAGATTAAAAAAACACAAGAAAACTATTTACAAAACAACAAGAAATAAAACAATACATGAAATGAAAGGAAGCAGAAGAAGAAAATAATCTTATCTGCCCCTTCTCAAACTATTTTTTTTTTCAAACACTCGATTCAAACAACTAATTTTACGTTTGTCTTTTATTGGATTAAAAAAAAGGAGTTAATATGCCTGTTAACACATTCTACTTTTTTTATCCAATAAAAGAGTGTTTGAAAAAAAAATAGTTTGAGAAGGGGCAGATAAGATTATTTTCTTCTTCTGCTTCCTTTCATTTCATGTATTGTTTTATTTCTTGTTGTTTTGTAAATAGTTTTCTTGTGTTTTTTAAAATTCTGGAATGAATAAAAAAAAAAACAACAAAAAAATGTTGTACCATGTGGGAATTGAACCCATAAGGTTTGGGACGGAAAACCAACACAGTTTCCATTGACCTATTCAGGCATGTTACTTTGGCTTGGTCAACTTCTTTAAAAGTAGGCGGTTCGTTCGAACCTTCCGAACCCCCCTAGCCTACGCCATTGGTGTGTGTGTCTGTGTGGAGTAAAGTGAAGGGCAAATTGAAACGCGGCTGTAAGAAAGTCTGTTTGTGCACCTGTTGGCTGGAATTATTATTAAAACAAGAGGATTAACCTTCAGCCACCGTGTGGTTTATGTGCAAGGCGAGCGAGGGAGTTAACCCTGAAGCAGAGACTTCAGCCCTGGAGGAAAATCTCCCCTGTGTCTTTTGACCACGGATGAAAGACTGAGCAGGAAAGGTTAACACTAACCCTTTTAAAAAAAGAGCTAATTTTAAAACAACAACAGTTTAGAGATACTGGCTGTTACAGAGGGCGGAGTTAATGTAAACAGATCTTTGAAGGGCGTGGCCATGACAGCTCATTATCATAAACCAGTCGTTCAAAACGAAAGTTAAAAATGGCAGAATTAAAAAGGGTATAATTGATTATCTAAGAATTATTTTGTGTATTAAATTGAATGAACATTGTCTGGATAGCCCACAGACATACCATAAAATTTTTAAATACCTATCTGTGGTCCCCTTTAAAAACAAACAATAAAACTTTAAAATGGATTCGAAACTGATCTTTTGCTTTGTTGTGTGGAGCTGGGAGATAATCAACTACAGTAGTTTCACTCGGAAAGAAAGTCGAGCCAAAATAAGCAACTACACGTTCAAAAACAAGCCAGTGACTCACAAGATTTGCAAGTGACTTTAGGGGGGAAAAAAGCCCAAAGTCGCTTATCATAAGCAGACTTGGCAAGTGGTCTCGACGTTCACTGTTGTTCGATACCAGGATTTCTGGTCCGATACTGATACTGTACTAGGTAAAATGCAGGGTAGTGTCGACGAAATCAATACCGATACTACCGGTATACTTTTTGTAAATACGCATGTGTCATGTAAACCCAAAAAAAGCAGTACCGGTATTATGCAAGACATCAAAGTTAGGGACGCACCAATCCACTTTATTTTTATTTATATATATATATTTTTTTACTTCCGATCCCGATACCTTCATCTGGATATCGGCCGATACTATTCCGATATCATAATCATAATTGATTTTATGAGGCTGTAATAATCTTCTCAAGTACAGTTTGTACAAATATGTGCATGTATGTCCAAAAAGGCAACTTGAGTTAAGTTTTATTAATGTTGGATATGTTTCAAAGATATAATTAAATTCTGCTAACACAAAACATACTGTTTGTTTTATTCTTATCTTTAAAGGGGTATTAAAGTGATTACCGTAAATGGCTTCAAACATCTGCTAAGTTCATGGCATAAACCAACACTGACATGTTCCTGTTTTTAGTACCTTACATTGCTTTAATGTACCGTTGCTGTTTTTGTTTCTTTTTTTATACCACGGTGTCCGCGGGGTTGTAAAAGGTATTAAAAGGTAGTAAATGAAATTAGCGGTCATTAAAAAGTATTAAAAGTAATAAATGTCATCTGACGAGGTATTAATTTTTTTAAACCTACAACTATATTTTTCTCGTTCTGTCGGCTAAAAAAATGTCTGTGAATTTATTTATCTTTTCTAAATTTATGTCCGTGTAGGACCTTAGCTAAAACAATTACATCATATCGTCAGTCTGTGCGTTCGCACCGGCTTTTTGTCATGTCTGTTAAAAGAAACAGGAAAGAGGAGTGCGGCTTTATCCTCCGACATTTAACAAAAAAGTACTTAAACAATTATTTGTTAGCTCGAAATTATAGCAAAGGTGTGTCTATGTCTAACGTTTTCTTAATAAATGCACTTTAAAGCTGCTATATGTAACTTTTCTAAAAAATATATTTTTGTTTATGTTTATTAAATTTGTTCATTTTTTTACAAAAGAAACAATACAAGACAATCCCATAAATGATAATGTACAAAATATAAAAAAATGAAAGGTAGCAGAAAGAACATATTTTTAACATCCAAAAAAGCTAAGTCTGGTCCTCTGGACATTCAAAAAACAAAACAAAACAAAAAAAAAAAAACTGTAGAAACGTTTCGTCTTTCGTCCGAAAGACTTCCTCAGTCTGAGAAGCTGTGTTCAGCTCAGTCTTATAAATAGCACCCTCCCACAGTGGATCAACCAGTTGGCTGATGACAGCCGAAACCAGCTGCTCACATGATCAAGGAGGACCATCAGCCTGACGATGGATCGTTAACACCCTGATGGTTGTTTGCTATTCACAGAGGGCTGATAGCAAACAACCATCAGGGTGTTAACGATCCATCGTCAGGCTGATGGTCCTCCTTGATCATGTGAGCAGCTGGTTTCGGCTGTCATCAGCCAACTGGTTGATCCACTGTGGGAGGGTGCTATTTATAAGACTGAGCTGAACACAGCTTCTCAGACTGAGGAAGTCTTTCGGACGAAAGACGAAACGTTTCTACAGTTTTTTTTTTTTGCTTTGTTTTGTTTTGTTTTTTGAATGTCCAGAGGACCAGACTTAGCTTTTTTGGATTTTTCTACCTGGATTATTGAGCATGCATCAGGGTATATTTTTAACATATTTCTTCACTCTGTCACTATCTCCTGACAGACTGATGTTAGACAAGTACCGTAATCTCTGAAAAAAACTATAGTCCCCATATTATAAATAATATTTATAAGACTGAGCTGAACACAGCTTCTCAGACTGAGGAAGTCTTTCGGACGAAAGACGAAACGTTTCTACAGTTGTTGTTTTTTTTTTTTGCTTTATTTTGTTTTGTTTTTTGAATGTCCAGAGGACCAGACTTAGCTTTTTTGGATTTTTCTACCTGGGTTATTGAGCATGCATCAGGGTATATAGTCCCCTTGCTTCTCTAAAAGCATTTCTAAAAACCCACAGTGACCCGCCGTTAACCAGCCAATAAAAACAGAGTTTTTAACCAGCCAATAAAAACAGAGCTTCTCACTTCTCACGCCCCTAACCCACGCCCCCGCCTGTCCCAGCCCCAGCGGCCGCGCACGTTCTCGTTCAAAGGATTGCAAAGCGATGCAGGACTGTTTTGTATGTGACACAAATGTATTAAATTCCCCTTCTTCATCCCTGATCTGGACTTTTCTTTTGTTTTTTTGCCAAAAGTCAAGTGATCGCTTCCTCCTCCGCTGACTCCATGACTGAAATGATGAGGAAATGAATGAATTTGTCACGAGCGAATTAAACTCGGGTTCAACGTGGCTGCGCGAGGCTCTGCAGATTTCATGGTGTTCTGGTGTGCTGGACCAGCGCTCCATGTTTTATTTTGTTTTTTAGAATGTTTTATTAACATATAAACATAGAATATCGCAGCGGCTGCGACAGGACATGCAGTGGAGGCGGAGCTATGGAGGCTGAGCTGAAGTTCAGCGAGAGCAAGGGGGAGGGATCAGAAACGTGTCTCCGTTCAAAATTTTTCTAAGTTCCAGCGTGTTCCAAAAACTACGTATTGCACCTTTAATGGTCAAATTAGCTGCATTAAAAAAATTGTTTCGCTGCCTGTGTGCACTGTGAACGCGCAGAGGACGAGAAACAGGAAAGAGGAACACGTAGCCAGGGCTGGGCGATATATCGATATTTTTTAAATATCGAGATTTTTTCTAAAGAGATACAAGACGAGACTATATCGTTTATATCAAGAATTTTCCTCCTGCTGTCTGTTTTCTCCCACTCGCCCCCTTCCTTCTCCTTCACTGAACACAGACCCAGCCCCTCCTTCCTGCCTGCAGGAGGGCGGAGCCGCGGAGACTTTCAGCACAAGTAAACACGGCAGATATGAAGAGCCGCGACGCTAGCTGCTGAGGGGAAAAACAATGTTCTTTCTGAGCTAGTTTGGATTTAAATTGTCAGATGAGGGCAGAAAAAATATTTTTGTAGACTATGCTGAAAATAATCCCGACGAAAGGTCGGAACTACGAATCTTTTTCACCATTTAAACAGCGGAGTGGAGCATGAACCGTGAAACGGCAGAACCGAGTGTTTTTACAGCCTGCTGCTTCCTTAAAACAAACCACGGGTCTGAGCTCATTTAGTCGTGCGTGCACCGCAGAGAGGGATGGAGACATTGGTGGATCAGCGGTTTGTCATGTCGCTAAAGATACGGTCCTTAGCGGCTAACAAGATGGCTAACGCTTTAGCCGTCTTCTTCCACAGCTGAGACTGACCGTGTCTTTGGCGATATGATGGAACTGCTGATTTAATAATGTCTCCGCCTCTCGGTTCACGTTTCTGAGTGGAGGCTGTCGTGTTTTTACACAAGGATTCAATGCGACACTTTGTAGAGCAACTTAGAGAACGTCTTTATTCTTCGTGAACCCGGAAACAACCCCCTGACCCTTTCACAATAAAACCGGATACAGTATATCAAATATATTGTACCACAGAGGCTCACATTTACTGCAGTTCACAAACACACTGACTAAAGTGAAAGCACCTTTCTATCTTATCAAGACACTCAAAGCTCTTTAAAACACAATCTGTGTCCTCATTTACCCATTCATACAGCACTCTACTAGAACTGTACAAAGAATAATCAGTACTTTATCACATTCATACACTGATGGGACACACATCAGAGGCAATGAGGGGTTCAGTGTTGCCCACTGCCCAGGAACACTTCAGCATGTGACTGCTGGTGGAATTGAACTCCCAGCTCTCCCATTGGAGGAGACTGCTCTAGCCTCTCAGCCACAGCTGCCCTCAGCTGAAGAGGATTATTATTTAATAGGTGTAAATAAATGTCTAAAAAATAAAGTAATGTATGTAAATAGTTCATTTTTTAGACATTTATTTTGTAGAGTTACAGCTGTTTGTTAATAAATGTTGCTGTGTGACAACTGGGACAAAGCTTTGACTCAGAAATATATTTTTGTTATTCTTTTATGGAAAGAAAATTATATCGAGATATATATCGTATATCGTATATCGTGATAAATCACAACAATATCGAGATATGAATTTTTGTCCAGATCACCCAGCCCTAGGAACACGGCTTGTTTCTCCTACATTTTTAACAAGAAAAGTACCTAAACAATTATTTGTTAGCTCGAAATTATAGCAGAGGTGTGTCTCAGTCTATCGTTTTCTTAATAAATGCACTTTAACGGTCAAATTACCGGTAGCTGCATTTCACCGGGGCGGTGCAGCTGGATTGACCGTTCCAAGTAGAGAGGTGGGGATAGTATGGCAGGCCGATTGAGTCATTAATAGCTGCAGAAGATTCTCAGTCATCCAGGACTTGGTAAATTCTAAAAAGTGCAAGAGAAAAACAATAAAGTATAAAGTATGGTATAATAAATAGTATAATAAATAAAGTCCAGTTGTTTATGTCTTGAACTTTTTTTAAATTTGTCATAGGCACGTTTTCCTATTACATGATACAACAGCCAACAGCATGCCATACTCTGGGACCATCAAGTACTGCTGTTTTTTTCCCCCAGTCAGAATGAATGGAAACGGTCATATCTCGGTCAAAAAATGGTTTATAAATATGGGAAAAAATCTATAAATATGTCACTTCGGCCTATAAGTCACAGGGGATGTAAATTATGCAAAAAATTGCGACTTACATGATGAAAAATATGGTAGTTCTTATTTTTCTACCTCTCTTTTTGAAGTGTGCATGTGTTCAGTGTTGAATTATTTTATTTAAACTGTTCTGTTTTCAAGTTTACGGTTTTTCGTTTGCCATTAGAGATATGTTATGTGTGGGAACAATTAAATAACTTTTTGTCTTGGGTTAGATTTAAATAACAAATCAGTGCTTTTATTGAGGCAAGAAGCAACTTGATGTATCCAGTAATTGTTACAAAACTACATTTACTACCAAAGTTTAGGAGAAAAAAATGACAGTAATCTATCACTTTACAATTAGTTGCTCTGAACTGAAGTACAAGAGGTTGCCACTACGGTTACAGCTCAGTGTCATGATGGTATTAAAAAATATTGTGATGGTATTAAAAAGGTATTAAAAGGTATTATATTTAACTTAAGAATTTCTGTATATACCCTGTACTGACTGACTGAGGAAGTCTTTCGGACGAAAGACGAAACGTTTCTACAGTTTTTTTGCTTTGTTTTGTTTTGTTTTTTGAATGTCCAGAGAAGCAGACTTAGCTTTTTTAGATTTTTCTACCTGGATTATTGAGCATGCATCAGGGTATACCCTGTATGCATATATAATTTTATTTTATTTTTCAGTTCATACTCATTTTTTTATTTATTTTTTATTTTTATGATTGTCTATTCAAATCAGTTTATTTATATAGCGCCAAGTCACAACAGAAGTCATTTCAGGGCATGTACAGAAACATTAAAATAAGTTAACAGAAACATTCATATTTAAAAATAATAATTTAAGAGTGCCCCGCTGTGGCGTAGTGAGTTAAGCGCGGGGCACATATGCTGGGGGCTTTCGCCTCTCCACAGGCTCGCGGGTTTGCGTCCCAGACCCGGCGAGCAATTTCTGTGGTGTCTCCTCCCCTCTCTTCCGTTTCACCCTCTCCCTCTCTTCAGTAAAGGCCACTAGTGCCACAAAAATGTAAAAAATAATAAAAAATAAATAAATAAAAATAATAATTTAAGACTATTTTTCTGAGCAGACAGCTTTGAATTTAACTCAATCACAGAACTTTCATCTTGAGCTGATAAATATCTCCTGGAGGTTAAATGTAAACTATATCTTGGCTGCAAATATTCAGTCAAGCTGTGAAGCAGACCGTCTGATTTCAGTCAGTCGCGCTCAGTCTGTCCCTCCTCCGAGACGGGCAGACTGAGCGCAGCTGACTGAAACCAGACTGTCTGCTCCGGATTGAACGAGAGAAACACACCGCTGAAGCCACGGAGCTCGAACGTCCAACGTAAAATTAACGTTACCGCGGTGCCTGGCTAAACAGTCCTCGTGCTCTTTAATGTGGTGCTTTTTCAAATGTTTATTCGTTCAACCTTTATGTAGACCGATAAGTCACATTGAGCCTAGAAGACTCATTTACAAGTGAGATCTGTCTAGACAGACAAGTAGTAATGAAACTGGACACATGTAGGAATTGGAGGCGAAAAATTCCTATCAGACTCTTTCTTCTCGGCTGAGAAGAAAAACTAATATTATAAAACACCTCGTATAAACAAGCACATAATGACGTAGACATTCCGCAGAGGGGGGAGACGCTGAGAACGGTGAGAAATGTCCATGGATGCTCAAGTGCACTGTAAGAGTTCTGATAAGGATGGAATAATCAGCCAGTTCCCTCCGGTGAGATCCGTAAACATTCTCGAGGGATGTCGGGAGAATGGCTAAGGACGACGCCGGAATCAAAGAGTCCTGAAATGATGTCACAATGTTTATTCAGCTGGTTTACTCTGGGTGATGAGTTGGAAATTCCTCGGGGGAGTGGGGGTATGTGTCAGCGTCAGATTACATGTTCTCCAGGCAAATTCAGACAAGGTGGCCTTCAAGGCCAGCCAGGGGAGCCAAATTCAGATAAGCACACAGTTGTTTTGGGGACAGGCAGAACTTAATGACGTCTACCTTGAGTCTGTGTTGGTCCACTTGGTTCCAAAATGTCCAAATCACATGGCCACACCGATGGAACGTGCTGAGTAAAAATCCCCGAGATTTGATCCATTCTGCCCAAAGCATTTAAGTCTGGGCACTCAAGGCACAGACCAAGCCATCATAAAGGCAAGCAGCATGATCTGCATCCTCTGTCCTCACTCCAACTTCCTCCATGCCCTCTCTTAACTACATCCATCCAGTAACCAAGTACCCTCTTTGGCCTTCCTCTTTGTTTTTTTCCTGGCAGCTGCATTTCTAACATCCTTCTACCAATATACAGTACCCACTGTCCCTCCTCTGGACATGTCCAAACCATCTCAGTGTGTCCTCTCTAACTTTATCTCCCAGTTGTTCAACATGTGCTGTACCTCTGATGATCTCATTCCTAATCTTATCCGTCCTTGTCACTCCTAAGGAGAACCTCAACATCTTCACTTCTGCCACTTCCAGTTCTGTCTCCTGACTTTTTGTCAATGCCTCTGTCTCCATAGCATACAGTATAGCTGGTCTCACCACTGTTTGTAAACTTTTACTTTGACCATCCAGATTTACACCGAGCACTATTGTTTTCTAACACTTAGCCTGATAAAAATAGCTATGCTTACGTACCGCCTTTGTTTGACGTCATACGACCTTAAACTTCTGTTATAAATCTACAACCCAAATATTATTCCACCTCGGTATGCAATGAAATATGCAGTAACCAAGCTTTGAAAAGCACTAGAAGTCAAGGTTGCTTGTAGCTACTTAGCTACGTTAGAAGTTAGCATGAAATCGCTGAAACTCCAGAAGAAGCTGATTGGCTGGAATGAAAGTTCGCCTGTGATTTCATTGGTTGAATTTTTTTTATCTCTTCGTGAACTTCCATTGTTGCTACACAAATAACATGACACACGTCTGTTTTGACCGGTGGGAGGGGAGGTTCCACACTTCATACATCTTTCAGCCGCTGCATACAGACGGTACAGATTGCTGCGCTTGGGCTGACAGTTTATTATAAAGTGGGAGATAACCTTGTGGCCAGTTCGCAACTGCAGAGCATAGATTTTCTTGTGCGCAGATAATGTACGAGCGGTGCACAGTTGCGCAGGCACGCAGCTTAGAGGGAACATTAGTCTCTTGACCGTCTCAATTCAGTAACGCTTCATACAGCCTCCATGGTCCTCAAAGTCTGGATCCTCCAAAGCATGCAGCTTCAGAATTGAGACCCTACTAGGGCTGGGCGATATGAGGAAAATATTTTATCGCGATATTTTTTGGCTATATCACGATACACGATATATATCGCGATATCTCCAAAATCAATGAAAAAATGATTCAAAATTGATTAAAAAATGTCAACACTAAATTTGAACAAACTTAAATATTTTATTTTAACCATCAATTGCACACATAAATAAAAAGTACTTCAAGCAAAAAGGAAGAATACATAATTTAAACTTAAAAAGGTGCTCTTGTGCTTTTAACATTAAAAAAATATTAAATCAAAACAATTAAGGCCTTTAAAATACAAAAACAAAAGTGTAAACAGTGGCCATAAAATTTACTGACCCAGAACAGTCACAGGTAACAACTCTCAACTATTTGCATGTGCTAGTAATTTTTAACAACAAACCACAAAATGTGCACAAGTTTCAAACTGTGCCAAGTTCAGGCAATGTCTGCAAAACCTCTGAACAAGAACAGATTTATCACAGTGAGCCTCTGTGTACTGTATCCGGTTTTATTGTGAAAGGGTCAGGGGTTGTTTCCGGATTCACGAAGACGTTCTCTAAAGTTGCTCTACAAAGTGTCGCATTGAATCCTTGTGTAAAACACGACAGCCTCCACTCAGAAACGTGAACCGAGAGGTGGAGACATTATTAAATCAGCTGTATCGCTAAAGACACGGTCAGTCTCAGCTGTGGAAGAAGACGGCTAACGCGTTAGCCATCTTGTTAGCCGCTAAGGACCGTGTCTTTAGCGATAATGATAAAATGCTGATTTATTAATGTCTCCACCTCTCTATGCGGTGCACGCATGACTAAGCTCAGACCCGTGGTTTGTTTTAAGGAAGCAGCAGCTGTAAAACCCCAGGGGCCCCTGGGCACCGAAGCTCACAGGGCCCCCTCCCTAACCAAACACCCATTTTAATA
>JBBPBX010008089.1:46226-57543 GCA_038048925.1 Garcialebias charrua
CTACCAACTGCACCACTGTGCTGCCCCCACCAGAATCTATGTTTTCCTAAATTAATATTGAGTCATACATTTTTTATTTGTCATACGCACCACACGTGATAGATGTGATGGTACGAAATTGTGTAAACAGGGTACCAGTTACATCCAACAAAAGCATGAAATGTAAAAGAAAAACATCTAAGATATCTAAAATATGAACTAAGAAAAATATTTAACTGATTTAGGGTCTTGCAATTGACTGAATGTTGTCTTCTTTTTTTTTTTTCAAGGTTTATCTTCAGAAAATGAGAACACCAAGGCCCAGTGGGAAGAGCCGTTGATCAGAGGATTGGGAATTCAGTTCCCAGCCCCTGCAGCACAACAAACTGTCATCGAGCAAGACACTGTACCTCAACTTCCCACTGATGCTTCTTAGTGTATAAGTGAGACTATAAAAGTGTCATAAACAGTTTAAAAATATGTAAATACAAGCATTATATGTGCGAGTGTGAATGCAGTGCTACTGAAGTTGTAGACCTTTTATCAAATAAACAGCCTCAGTTTCAATATATCTAGTTTATAGCACATGGTTGTGTTTATAATAATTTTCATTAATTTTTAGCTTCAAACTTTATATATAGCTGTCAATTATCTCAATTTGATTTGGCTGATGGTTACAAATTAAAATAGCAACTATTTGAAGTAGGTCTGAAGGTTTATTGCATGTGAGCAGTTTTGTTTTAAAGTAACAAAGGTTTTTACTTTGACTTCAGAGAAGTGCCGGTACATTTGTTCTCATACAAACAATGGTCATACATTTACAGTTTTAAAGTTTGGAAGGGATTGGGGCTTTACAGATGCCCCTCACTGAAAAATAAACCTTTAGAGATTCAGTCTCAGATGGCGGCACAAACAAATTTATGCTTTTCGTGTTGCTGCTGTGATGCTTGTGAGTGAATCATGTGCGTGTGGTGTTTTTATTAACTTGTGGTTTCCATTACTATATAACAAAACAATTTCAACTGAACTGTCCTTGTCATGACAAATTTTGAATGTGTTGGTGTTTTATAGGTTGTCATCAGGACATGACGAGTAGAAAGACATACAATATATGTTTAAACACACAAAGCAAAGTTGAACAATTGCATTTTTGTTTTAAACATTTATGGTGGCTCAGACTTCATCAGAAAACATGACAGGGTTACAGAGTCAGAGTCAAAGTACTTTTATTAACATTGTACAAGTTTTCACCAGTACAACGTGAATATGTACGCACAGTCATCTGGAAGGGGGCGAGTGTGTGAAGCTGCTGCTATCAGACTACATGAGACATCATATCACATTATGTTCTTCAGCGCGACCTCTCCCATCCGTATCGGGGTGAAGGTCAAAGGTGTGAAAACAAGGAAAGAACCATGAGGGTCACAGCGTTGGTATTAAAAAAAGATGTATCACATTTTGTCTTTCACGACACCATATGAGACGGAAAAAACTATACCAGAGAGTCAGAGTCAGAGTCTTTATTGTCATTTGCACCGCATGTAGTACACAAGGGTAAAGGTCCATCAAATCAATATTTGCCTGAATTTAGAGGAGCAGAGTTACCAAATCAGCATAATAATTTCTTCTGCAGGTTTGAAGAAAGCTGCAAAGACACCGCTCATCAGAGGAGCGAGCAGGATGTGCCCCCAATGCCTCCATTTACCATAAAAGGTTCAGAGGTTGAACATATGTTTAGAATCTGTAATCCTCAAAAAAGTCCTGGACCTGACAACATCTCTGGCAAGGTTCTTAAAAATTGTGCCTCACAACTAGCACCAGTTTTTACAGATATTTTTAACTATTCTTTGAAACACCATATAGTTCCTTTATTATGGAAAACATCCATAATTGTGCCGGTGCCTAAAGTTCAAAGGCCATCAGGGTTAAATGATTTCCGTCCCATCGCACTGACATCTCTGGTGATGAAGAGCTTTGAGCGTATAATTTAAAAAAGCCTTCTCTGTCAAACACAGCATCTTCTAGACCCCCTACAGTTTGCATATCAGCCCTCTAGAGGGGTGGATGATGCTGTTCTGACTATGCTGCATCTACTCTATTCCCACCTCGAAAGACCAAAAGCCCATGTAAAAATTTTATTTGTGGATTTTTCATCAGCTTTTAATACTATTCAGCCAAAGATTTTAACAGAAATCTTAACAAAAGAGTTTTTAATCTCACATAGCTTGGTTTTATGGATTACAGACTTTTTAACAGGTAGGGTCCAGCAGGTCAGAGTGGGTTCAACACTCTCTGACAAAACAACCACCAGCACTGGCTCTCCCCAAGGGTGTGTTTTATCTTCACTGTTATTTATTCTGTACACAAACTCCTGCAGAAGTACTTTCCCAAATAGACATTTAATTAAATATGCTGATGACACTGCCCTGGTAAGCCTTTTAAACGACAAGGAAGAAGAGCACGGACCAGTTCTGGACTTCTTCATTAATTGGTGCAAACAATCGAAACTGGTTCTGAACACGGACAAAACAAAAGAAATGACCATTGACTTCAGGAAGCTTCAGTCATTCTCTCCAACAACCATCAATGGAGAGAAGATTGAAACTGTCTCGTGCTACAAGTACCTGGGCGTGGTTCTGGACTGTCACTTAAAGTGGGACTCATGGGCTGACCTTATTTGCACCAAGGCTCAGCAGAGGATGTATTTTTTAAAGAAACTGGGTTCTTTTAGAGTCAATAACTCAATGCTTTTAATGTTTTATTCTGCTTTTATTGAAGGTATTTTAACATTTTGTAACATATGTTGGTTTGGCAATGCTACAGAGGCTCAGAAGAAATCATTGAGAAGTATAGTAACTACAGCCAGCAAACTGTTAGGGACCACTCTGCCAAGTATGGAAAACATATACATGGACAGAGTTATGAGGAAGTCAAACAAGATTATAGCAGATGACACACATCCCCTAAGATCTTCATTTGAGCTGCTTCCTTCAGGGCGAAGGTACGGCCTTCCTTTATTCTCAAGAAACAGAACAAAATTTTCTTTCATACCACAAGCAATTAAATCAATAAATAATACTAAGGTATCATGACTTACTGAGCACAAATGTCTTTGCTGTAATGATGGATGTTAATGTCATGTTTGTATAAGTATGTCCTTTATGTAAATGCCTGCTGACAATGTTGCAAACTAATTTCCCTACGGGGACAAATAAAACTATCTATCTATCTGATGAAATGAGATTATGTACACAGGGTCCCAGTTACATCCAACAACAAAATGTAAGAGAAAAACAGTAATAGCACTTTGAGATTTTTATTAATGAAAAGTGCATTATAAATTGAATTCATTATTATTATTATTATTAATAACATCTAGTAATAACATCTAGGATATGAACTAAGAAAAACATCCAACTAGAAATACACTAAGCCCTAGAGTAATAGAAAAACATAATTACAAACAGCAGCACGAACATGAGTCTTTATGAGCAGATGGTCACAGATGAACACAGCAACAAGAAAACAGATCAGCATCAGCATGATGTGATATTTCACAGTGATTATTCTTATTATTTATTTATTCATGAGTCTAACAGCCTCAGGGTAGAAGCTGTTCCTCAGTCTAGTTGTTCTACATTTGATGCTCCTCAACCTCCGTCCTGAGGGGAGTGGGGCAAAGAGTGTGTGTGCTGGGTGAGTGGGGTCTTTCATGATGCAGGTGGCTTTTTTCCTGCATCTCGAAGTGTAAATGTCTGTGATGGTGGGGAGACTGACTCCAACAGACTTCTGTGCAGCCTTCACCACTCTCTGCAAAGCTTTTCTTTCTGCAGCTGTGCAGCCTCCATGCCACACATTGATGCTGGAGCACAGGATGCTCTCCACTGCACACCTGTAGAAGGATGTGAGGACTGGGCTACTCAGACCAGCTCGTCTCAGCCGTCTGAGGAAGTAGAGTCTCTGATGACCTTTCTTGATCAGGCTGGTGGTGTTGTTGGTCCAGCTGAGATTATCATTCAAGTGTACCCCCAAGTACTTGTAGCTGGAGACCACTTCCACCACTGATCCACCTATGTTCAGTGGGGTGTGTGTTTGTTTGTTCCTTCTGAAGTCCACAATCATCTCCTTTGTCTTCTTCACATTCATGTGAAGGTTATTCTCTTTGCACCAGCTCTCCAGGTGTTCCACCTCCTGCCTGTAGCTGGACTCATCATTGTTTGTGATGCATCCCACCACCGCTGTATCATCTGCAAACTTTACAATATGACAACCTGGATGGGTAGCTGCACAATCATATGTGAGCAGAGTGAACAGAAGGGGGCTCAACACACATCCTTGAGGAGAGCCAGTGCTGAGGGCAATGGTGGAGGAGGAGAAGTTGTGGATCCTCACTGACTGTGGTCTGTTTGTTAAAAAGTCTAGTACCCAGTTACAAACGGAGGGGCTTAGTCCAAGTGTGGATAGTTTGTCCATCAGAGTTTGGGGGATCATGGTGTTGAAGGCAGATGTGAAGTCCACAAAGAGCATACGGACGTAGGAGTCTTTCTGATCCAGGTGGGTGAGAGCAGTGTGGACCACGGACGAGATGGCGTCCTCTGTTGATCGGTTCTCACGGTAAGCATACTGATGAGGGTCCTCGTTGATGTTGACGGTTGTTTTGATGTGGGTCATGACCAGTTTTTCGAAGCATTTTGCAACTATCGGGGTGAGGGCCACCGGCCGATAGTCGTTCAGACCAGTCACTGTGGAGCTTTTTGGGACTGGGATGATGGTGGCGGTCTTCAGGCAGGTGGGGACTGTCTCCAGAGCAAGTGAGGTGTTGAAGATGTCAGCCAGCACCTCACAGAGCTGGTCCGCACATTCCTTCAGAACTTTCCCGGGGATGTTGTCCGGTCCAGTTGCTTTATGAGGGTTGATCCTTCTGAGACTACTCCTCACTTCTGTTGTGGTCATGCTGAGGTGCTCTTCCTCTGATGATGAGGTGAGTCTGGTGCTGGGTGGTCTATTTGGGTCTTCAAACCGTGAATAAAACTTGTTGAGGGCATCAGGCAGAGATGGGTCTTTGGGGCACTGTTTGCTCCTGCTTTTATAATCAGTTATGCATTTGATGCCCTTCCACATGCTCCGTGGGTCTTGTGAGGTGAACTATCCCTCGATCCTATGTGCATATGTGGCCTTTGCCTCTTAATGCCAGCAACCAGCTCTTTCCTGGTTTTTCTCAGCTCCTCTGAGTCTCCAGACTTGAAGGCAGTGTTCCTGGCTGCCAGCAGGGTGCGAACTTCTTTGTTTAACCAGGGTTTTGTGTTGGGGTAAGATTTAACATATTTTTTCATGGATACATTTTCAGAGCATGTGCTAATATAACCCAGAACTGAGGATGCATAAAGTTCCAGATCCACAGAGCTCCCATCAGTAGCTGCCTCCCTGAAGACAGACCAATCAGTTTTTTCAAAGCAGTCTCTCAGCATGGGGGAGCTATCTTGGAGCCAAATTTTTACTTCCTTTTGTTCTGGTTTACAACGTCTTAGTGGAGGGAGTTGTGCTGGGACCATGAGGAGTGATAAATGGTCAGAAACCCCGAGCGGTGGGTGTGGCTTCGCTGTGTAGGCGCTTACATTTGTGTAGACATTATCGAGGGTGTTACTCCCTCGTGTTGCTATGGATACGTGTTGTTTGAAGGTTGGGAGAGAGTCCTTTAAATTCACGTGGTTGAAGTCACCTAAAACAATGCAAAGCCCCTCTGGATATTTACAGTGCAGCGAGCTGAGTAAGTCATGAATTTCTTCAAGGGTGACTTTAGCATTAGCATCTGGGGCGATGTAGATAACAGTGATAAGGATCACTGAATAGTCGCGGGGTAGATAATGAGGGCGACACCGCACTGTGATCAGCTCCACAGCAGCTGTGCAAAGGCTTTTTATAATAGCACAGTTTTTACACCAATCCGTACTCACGTACACACAAACACCACTGCCTCATGTTTTCCCCGTAGTCTCTGTGCAGCGATCCGCTCTGAAAAAGAGTCTGTCATCCAGTTCATACACAGAGTCTGGTGTTTCCTTAGAAATCCACGTTTCCGTGAGGCAAAGCACAGAGCAGTTCTTCATTTCCTCCAACGTTGTCACTCTCAGGCGAAGCAAATTCATTTTGTTGTCAAGCGAGCAGACATTAGCCAGAAAAAGAGCCGGCATCGGGGGTCTCCCGGTTTTAGCGTCCGCTTTCAGTCTCACCATAATCCCCGCCCGGCAGCCTCGCTTCTGACGTCGGGAGCACCTCTTCCTTTTCTTATCTCCGGAGCGTGAGCCGGCGCACCTCCGTTGCAGCTTCCAGGTGGAAGACTTCAGGAGCCTGAAGGATAAATCAACATTATATACGTTATTATGATTAAACCTATATTCTCATTCACAACTGTGTTTCATGTAATCACAAAGGTTTTATACAATCATGTTTAGATGCTTAATGCACTGTGCACATGTTAATCTTACCGGTGTGCAGTTTTGAGCAGACCTGCAGCTTGGAGCAACTCTCGGAGGTCAACACATTCCAGAGGGGGGAAGGGCAAGCAGACACAGAATTTGGCTGATCTAAAGAACAGGTACATCTTTATTACATCATCAGAAATACACTTAGTTTATGCAACACACTTAGTTTAGGACACAGAATGTTCACAGGATAAATATAAATGTAAAACCAGTTTGAATCTAAACTCTGCTTAGACGCTTATGCTTAAACAAAGAGGCACACACAAATCTAATGCAGGTCACTGCAGAGAGACCCAGAGACCTTGGGTCTGCTATAAATCTCTGTTGCCAAGGGAACTATCTTAGGCTGACCAATGAGACGACACAAGGAGCCCAAAACATTTTATGATATCTCACACCAAGAAGGGTGAGCTGACATTCCTTGAGAAGACTTCGAGCGACAGGTCTGTTTCAACGAATCTCTGATCGTGTGCACATTGATCTAATGATGTCTGCTTATTCTGTTAACCTGTATCTTTTTCAATAAATCATATTTGCTTCAAGAGACGCCTGGCTCATTTGAACACCCAAAGCTGATTTATCCTTCAAGCCGCATCCTGCCGAGCGTAGATTTGAGTTCGTTGCTGATTTCAGCTGTTCCCTGTGGCAAATCTGCTCCAATTCTCAACAGTTCAGTTAGGCTATAATTCACCTGCATAAAACGTGCAGAGTCATGTACAGAATCACTATTAAAACTACTAAAAGCTAGGGATGAACTGAGAGCCCATGAAGATGCTGCCGGTCGGAGCGCGGCCATCTTGATGCATGAACCACCAGAAGCACATTTAAGACAATCACATGTTACATTTTGAGACTGAGGCAGTGAGATTTCTGTCCATGAGACATTCCAGATAGCAAACAGTTCTGAGGTGAAACCAGCCGGCCTCCGATAACGCTCATAGAAAAGTTTTCCGGGGGAGGGGGGGTGTAGCGATAGGTGCAGCTGTTTGCCTCAGAAAACACGTCTTAGGAGAAATTTGACATCCAGCCTTTTTCCAAGGCTGTTTAGGGTAAAGTCAGATAAGAATTACAAATATTTTTCACTTCAGGCAGACAGTATAATTCCTTCAGCCTTGAGTCCTGCTGGGCAACTCTGATATGGTCCAATTCGGGACTTTTTCCTCTGATCCAAGCTGTGGCCCTTAGATGTTGACCACCAGCGTCCAGAGTCCCAATCCGAGCGGATGATCTGCGATCCTCAGAGATCGTGTTCACCTTCCGGATTAGCTCGTAAACAGCTGATTTCCGAGGTCACGGCGCAGATCAGATCGGGTGCTCCAGCATTAGGTCCTGCTGAAACTCTCCCTCATTTGCCGATAGGCCAGTGCTCCACAAAACGCCAAAAAAAGCAAAGCGCTGCCATCGTAATCCAATTTAATCCAGATTCTTCACATTCCCTCAGAGCACACAGAGAGCGAGACGTCACCATTCCATCGAATCCATGGCGTATCCTCTCATTTCGTCTGCGGGGATGGGCCGGCTCCCCCGTGCCTTGCCTTTTGTTGAAATCTTTCAGTAGAGTTGAATTCCCATACCACCCAATTCATCTTAATCTTCGTTCGAGGTGCTTCATGAGAAGCTGCAGACAAGACAAAAAGCAGCAGCAGCTTTTGAAATGTAACAAACAGAAGCATAAAATGCAATATATTGTTTTTAAACAAACTAAAATGGAACCATCACTCTGAATTTATTTTTGGGAGCAACAAAATCAGCCAATCTTGTTCATCTTCAAATTAAAACTAAAGTTGAGGTTGTGAAAGCAGATTTTGCAGTAAAGTTTTGTATTTCTTATAGACAAAGTTCAAGTTTAATAAGTTGTTGAAATGTAACCATCAGAATAAAGGATCAACGAATCAGATGTGTTACATCTGGGTGTGGAAAAAAGAACTTGGAAAATGTACATTGAATAGCTTGCTTTTCTTTCTCCAAAGTTAAATTAAGCACAGAGAAGCTTTTACACAATGAGTTATACCCACCAAAAATGTTAAATTGCAGCTGATAATCCAATATTCTTGAGTTTTTCAGTTATCTTTAATTTTCTTTAAACATAATACTCTCCTAGATGCTCCAAAACGTTTTTCTGCCTTCAACCCACATTTAAAGTTTCCCATGTACTCCCTCCACGCTTAGGTTGTATGTGTAAACCTACAAAGAAAAACACACAGAAACACTCTAAACACCCAAGGCAGTTCCCTGCAAAGTGGGACATTTTATTTTCCTAAACACAGGAAATTGCTCCATTTAGGTCAGATTAAAAATATGTACACAGTTCTTCTTGAGATGTGCAGCTAAAGAGCAGATGGGGCTACTGCCCATGGGTTTCTTTCTGCAAGTGCAGTCAGTAGTTTGGAGGCCGGGTCCAGCTCTTTTGACATTAGTTGTGTCACTCAATACTAAACTGAAGATACACACCAGGTGCTGCCTTGGTTTTATTGTTGAAAGAAAGGGCTTCTATGACTCAAACATTTAAAATGTGAAGGATAACTTCAGACTAAGTTAACTTTATGGTAACTCACTTGCAATTTGAAAGAAATAACGTTTCAGATTCACAAATACTCAAATATATATATATATGTATTTTTAGAATATTAGATTACTTTTGTGCAGAGCCAAGCTATCAAACAAAATACAATACTATAGGCCGCCTCTAAATCATCCTATAGAAGATGAGTAATATAAATCATGAGATTTACAACAGTTTCTTTTACAAGTTCTAACATATGAACAGCACATGCAGGAACATCAAACAGAACACGTCTGCTGGCATCGACACCAGAACCTGCAATCAAAGGCTAAATGAAGCAGAAATTAAGTCAGCAATACGTGAGTGTTAGCCATGTGTGTTTATACTGTATGTCATGCCATCTACCCTGATTGTGCAACACCACATAGAGTTCATACACACATCTATCTATCTATCTATCTATCTATCTATCTATCTATCTATCTATCTATCTATCTATCTATCTATCTATCTATCTATCTATCTATCTATCTATCTATCTATCTATCTATCTATCTATCTATCTATCTATCTATCTATCTATCTATCTATCTATCTATCTATCTATCTATCTATCTATCTATCTATCTATCTATCTATCTATCTATCTCTCTATCTATCTATCTATCTATCTATCTCTTATCTATCTATCTATCTATCTATCTATCTATCTATCTATCTGGAAAGTACAGTATCTATCTGGAAAGTACAGTATCTATCTGGAAAGTACAGTATCTATCTATAAATTGTGTCATGTGGACCAGTTTCCTTAAGTGGGAAACATTTTGTCCTCCATCCAGAGGATTTCTTCAGTCTACGGCCTGCCAACCAGATCTGTCCCATAAGTAGCCTTCACTGCTGTGTTTCAAGCCAACCTCCTGTTGGAATCTCAGAAGTAGGCTTTTAACACGTGCACAACACACCCATCCAAAACAATCAATCATGTACAACAATCAAACATTTTAGGCAAGATGGCCAACTTGCTACTCCCAGAAACAGGCTGAGGACAACCAATACCAAAGTGGTACAGGAAAAGGTTTGTAAGCTCAATCATCCAGGTAGATAACAACAAATATGGTTGAACTGTCATCTGGACCAGTTTCTGTAAGTGAGAAATGTTTCGTCCCCATCCAGAGGACTTCCATTTCAAGGCTCACTGAAGGCTGCGGCAGATCTGGTTGGCAGGTCGTAGACTGAAGAAGTTCTCTGGATGGGGGACAAAACATTTCTCACTTAAATAAACTGTTCCAGATGACACAATCTAACCATATTTGTTGTCATCTACCTTGATGATTGAGCAGTTACAACACTTGTTCATAGATGAAGCTACACAACACTTTGGATGGCATGTTGAGCTTTTTGAGCTGCACTTTCATTTAGAAAAAAAATTCAAAAGGATAATGCATTGTTCTGAAGCTGGATTGTTGCCAATTAAAATATATTCACATGAATATTTTGATGACTAACAGTCTTGGAGTCTGTGCATGCAATGTTTCCCCTCTAAATTTTTGATTGACTTTTTATTTAACAACGATTAATATGATGATTAAATTAAGGCAAAACATATCTCAATATTATTGGTTCATGACAAATTTGTATCATGGCCTGTCTAATGTGTGAACCCATGCAGGAAGGCAACAAGGAACTCCAAAGTTAAAAGTAATATAATAGTTTATTTTAAATTATCAAAACAAAATGCTGGCGGGGCAGCAAACTTACTTTTAAGTAGATGAGACACAGAGGCAGGCAGGACATGAAATCCTTTACAAACAATCCAGGGCACGAGGACTGCTGAATAAATAGGGACACTAACCATCTTAGAAACCATCTTATACCCAGAAAACTGGTTTGTCCACTATGGGAGTATGCTGCATGTGGGACACAGTTTGTTTGTGGTTCCTCAGATTGATGAAGTCCTTTGGATGAAGGATGAAACATTTCTCAAAAAAATAATAATAATAATAGAAAAGAAAGAAACTGTCTAGATGACCTGACTGAACATTGTTGGATTGTTTACCTGGATTATTGAGCATGAACCTTAAAAAAAAAAGGCAGATATTTTTGGCATTCTCATTAGATATACAGTAAATATTGCCATATCAGGTTTCATAATGAAAAAAGGTAACAGTACCAACAGTAAAAACAGCTTTGACTTTCTTTTGTAAATTAAGTGTTGTGATTATGATCAATAAATATAAATTTTGCACTGAATATATATTTTAGCATGCTGAAAATGTTTGTGTGTTCTAAAGAGCCACTTACTTACTAAACAAAATATAAATATATGGTATATATATATATATATATATATATA
>JBBPBX010008090.1:20178-39817 GCA_038048925.1 Garcialebias charrua
CCCTACAAACAAATAGAGCGTCCTTGTGAAATGAAGCTCTATAAAGAGCGAGACCAAGACCTGCTTCTAACATACACTGTCCTCGCTCTCTGTCAGCCTCTTTTCTACCCCCTCCCTCACATCCAATCAATATATTGATCCTGCATTGATTTTTGTTCACATGGCAACAGTCGCCATAGTTTCAACCAAATTACGTTTGTGCTACACCGGCGGCGGCCCTGATCACATTCCACCGACGCCTCTGTGCGTTGGCTGGTTACGTCTCTGTGATACGCCAAATGAGAGCTCCAACCCAGAATCCACTGTTCAAAGCTGTCTGTGCAGCGGGCCCTTCATCAGAACCTTGCATTCATGCTGGACTCAGCTGCACCGCATGCCATCCACAAATCCAATAATATTGATCCGTCATCCAATTCCCGGCCCTTTCAGCAAACAGAAAAAAAAAGGAAAGCAGATTCCAACCCTGCTCCTCTGCACTGAGCAGGACCAGAACGACAACTGGACATGCATCTCCTCTTGGTTTTCACTGTGATCATCAGTAATTGACGTAAACCTTCTCTTGGGTTGAAAAATAAACGGTGAAAGAGAGGATTCAATTACCACAGCAAACTTATGTGTGACGCCGGTAAATTAAATGGACTGTTTTAATTAATCTGCATTCTCACTTAAAGGCAATTTCATAAATCGTCCAACAGGAAAAAAGATAGAAGCTGGAAGGATGAAAGTTTGGCAGCCACTGCCTCGTGGGACGGTGAGCGTCTGGCCGGCAGAGAACAAGGCGGTTAATTGAAGGGCTCCTGGTTCAAATCCCTGGACAAACGGATCAGACGGCAGCTAATTTAGAGACAAGTGTACGGACTAAAGTGAAATATGCTATTCTTCACATTTTAATACACTGGCTAACTCTCCAGCATGTTTTTTTTTTTTTGTATTTTCAGTGTATTGATACAGATCTGCATCATTTTAGCACTTTGTTAGCCTTGTTAAAAAAATTTAGTGCTTTATAAATAAAGTGGAATGGTATTTTAAATATTGGTAGTGTGTTTTAGGTTAAAACACAATGTTTTAGTTTAAATTTCTAAGCATTTTATGTTTTTATAATCCCTGTTTAATATAACATTAAGTTTTAGTATTTTCATGGCAATAATTTCTACTTAGCTCCTCTGTTTGCCCACTCACACACACCTGTCAGTCATCAGTAATCCTCTCAGCTGCTCTCACTCAGTTATCAGAGCTCACAATATAAATTGTGGCCAGTTTCTTTGTTATGTCTTGAAGTCACTCATTACAAAAATGAAGTAATCTTCAGTCTAAATTGCATCACAAACTGGATACGAGGTATTTATAAAAACACCAAGAACAACCCACAGTTTTATTTCATGTACGGTAACTATAAAGTTACTTGTATGACCCAAGAAAAAATTGAAATCAACCATACCATACCATACCATTTTATTTATAAAGCACTTTAAACAGGAACAAGTCCACACGAATCAACAATGAGCTCTGGCCAACGTGAAGAATTTTTGATTTGTCTTAAAGTCAGAGTAGATCATTTATTTATTAAAATAAATTATAAAAAATATTATTGAATACACTTTTTCATTAGATTAACTCATTCACAAGATATAAACTTTTAAGAAGCTGGTTAAAAACACACTTTTATTCTTTAGACTTCGAACCGGTGTGAGATCATTTTAAAAGAGCACAACAGATATATCTGTAGGGCCAATTATGTGTTTCAGTTTCACTTTCATAAGAGCCAAAACAGAGAACAATACTGTGTAGCATGTTTTGATGAACATAACATGGCAAGCTTATTTGAACTGACCAGTAAAATAAATCAACAATAATAAATTATTTTCAATCCTCCAACCTGCTTGTCATTAGCTACGTGCCTCTGAAATTAGCAAGCTAACGTTTAGATAACCTAGCATAGGCTGTTGTCTTGTAAAACATTATCCAGAACAATAAATCTAATGTAGAGGTAAAATATATATCAGTGTTAGTAATGTTATCTTTGTCATCCTCAATGAAATGCATTGTTTGTCTGAAATCTTTACTTCTCTACAAAGAAAAATAAACTCTGCTGCGGTCAGTACTAATTGGACCTTCACCATACATGACTGACTGTAATGAACAGTGAAGGTGCTTCTTTGTTTAATTTATATTTTTGTAACACACTTGGTAACTTTATGGTGAATAGTGGAGGATAGAAAATGTGATCGCACGTTAGGAAGACTGTTTTCATGACCAGTGCACCACGTGTAAACCTTGAGTGGGACGACATATAGCGTGGATCTGATTATCATGGTTGCTAACAGCTGTGCTAAATGAACAAGCCCCGCCCCACTCACTGTTCACGTAGGTTCTTGATGGTGGACAAAGCTAAAAAATGTTCAGTCATTATATCAGTTATCTGCATTCACCTTTCCCTACCAATTTCAGTACTGGCGATAGTCAAAATTTCCATATCGGTCGGGCTCTAATTTTAAACTTAATGTGCTTTTATTAATTTATCTCATAGGTTTAACTGTTATTTTGTTTTTCATTCTGTAGATTTGTCTCTTATTCTGTCTCCTCTGCTTGTTTTTTATTATACAGCTCGGCCTTGTTGCTATTTTTAAGTGCTTTATGAACAAGTGATACGCCGATGTCCTTCATCACTGAGGGATTTGAATAGTAAATGTTTGTAGTTTTTAAAATGTGGTTTTCTGGACTGGAACTGAACAGAATATGTCAGTAAACCTAAATGTTTTGGGTGCAAGAAATTCAAGTGGGTAGGAGTTACACCGTGTAGAAGTACATAGGTAGTTTTTATTTTGCGAGTGGAGGGAGTAATTTTATCAACAACCAAGCATGAAGGCGGTGTCAGTGTGTGGCCAATGATGGTCTGGACCACCATAGATTAATGTTCAGCCACCACAGTTGTTTGAACCATACTTTTAAACAATATAAACACTAAAAAGCAGAGTTTTTTCAAATGATTGGGTTAGCTGTAGCCTGGCCCTCGCCCTCCTGCACAGCTCCGCTCAATTCTCATTTCCCTTCACTGCACAGTCTGGGACTTCTCTCATAGACAACGATTTCTCCGGTAGATTTTTGACCGGACCAATCAGAGAACAGAAGGGGCGGAGTTTTTGGCCCCTAACCCACGCCCCCACCTGTCCCAGCGCAGCCAGCGAGCAGCCGCATGTTCTCATTCAAAGCGATGCAAAGCGATGCAGGACTGTTTTATATGTGACACAAATTTATTAATTTCCCCTTCTTAATCCCTTATCTGGAGTTTTCTTTTGTTTTTTTTCCCAAAAGTCAAGTAATCGCTCCCTCCTCCCTCCTCCTTCTCCTCCTCACCCTCCAAATGAACAAGGAAATGACTGAGGTTGTCACGAGAGAATTAAAGTCAGGTTTTACGTTGCTGCCCGAGTCCCATCAGATTTCCTGGTCTTCTGGTGTGTTGGACCAGCGATCCATGGTTTTATTTTATTTTATTAGGACGTTTTATTAACATATAAACACAGAATATCCAAAGGCAGCGAGAGAAAAATCAGCAGGAGGCGGAGCTGAAGTCAAGTTCAGAAGACCACGGGGGAGCGCGCAGCCAACGAGCATTCGCATGTTCTCATTCAAAGCGATGCAGGACTGTTTTATATGTGACACAAATTTATTAATTTCCCCTTCTTAATCCCTTATCTGGAGTTTTCTTTTCTTTTTTTTTGCCAAAAGTAAGTGATCATCGCTCCCTCCTCCTCCTCCTCCTCCTCATCCTCCTCTCCCTCCGCTGAGTGAAATGAACAAGGAAATGCCTCAGGTTGTCACGAGAGATTTAAACTCGGGTTTTACGTTGCTGCCCGAGTCCCATCAGATTTCCTGGTCTTCTGGTGTGTTGGACCAGCAATCCATGGTTTTATTTTATTTTATTAGGACGTTTTATTAACATATAAACACAGAATGCAACGGAGCGAGAGAAAATTCAGCAGGAGGCAGAGCTGAAGTCAAGTTCAGCAGACCACGGGGGAGCAGCCATCAGCAGAGGCCACGCCTCCAGCAAGAATCGTTTCTCTATAACAGAAAGTCCAGACCCATGTCTGAAGCGAAGTGAAGGACAAGGGTCTGGTTTTAACCAGGCTAGGTTAGCTGGTTAACATACACGGCCGTGGCGTAGTGGTAATGGCAGTCGTCCCCCGATCGGAAGGTTGGCGGTTCGAATCCCGGTTCCCCACACCATGTGTCGTTGTGTCCTTGGGCAAGACACTTAACCCCGAGTTGCTCCCGGTAGGACTGGAAAGCACCTTGCATGGTAGTCTGCCGCTACCGGTGTATGAATGTGTGTAGCATTCAATGTGTGTATCACTTTGAGATTTTCACTAATGAAAAGTGCGTTATAAATTGAATTCATTATTATTATTATTATTATTATTATTATTATATATGTATGTATGCGGCTCCTCAGACTGAAGAAGTCTTTTGGATGAAAGACGAAACGTTTCAACAAGAAGAATCCATCCAGAGGACCTGGTTTTTCTATCTGAATTATTGAGCAGTAATCAGGACGTTTCAGATCAGGGATTATAAGAAACTTTTCTAGAAGTGAGGAGTAAATGTAAAACAGATACAGATCACAGTAGGATCAATCAATTGTAGATTTTGTTCTTTGTGTGGATTTTGCTGACATAAGACAAATAAAAGAATATTGCCAGCTTCATAGTACTGTACTGAACATGTGTTGAAGTGTCTTGGGTTTTTATATTACTGTTAGTCCTTCCAGTCCATCTGGGATGAGCCTTCCTGGAGATTAGAGAGCAGGCTTTCAGAGGAGTGGGCAACCTTTGCAAGATTCAAATGGCCCCTGATCAGCTAATCTTTCCAAGAGAAAATTCCTCCAGAAGTGAGTGAGTATTTTTAAAGCGCTTAACATATAACAGTACCGTAGTTTTAAGTCTGCCAGAGCTTCAGCAGCCTCTGTACAGCTGGGTTCAGATTTATTGCAGCTCGGCTGATGAGAATGGTGGATACTCCTGCAGTATGCAAGCCAAACAGTGCAATCATTGTGGCATGGTTATTTTGAAAGCATCCCCACAGTTTCTAGGCCATTATAAGGGAGGGGAGCCTGGGCAACAGCCCATCAAATGAAACCTCCTGCCTGTCTTTCTGAGGCAGAACAGACTGTTTGCTACTTTAGTTGTCTTGATGATGGGAGGAACTCCACGTTATAGGGCTGATGAAAAAGTAATGCCATCCCAGAAGGCAAAAAGATACCAAAGATTGTTTCTTCTCCTTTTAATAATCAGATGTGATCTGTTTCAACCTACAACTAGGGCCCCTTTGAGACCTCAGATAAAATTCACTTATCTCCTTTCATTTAGTCAAACTTCATCTTTCATGAATATGTAGAAATGCTTTTCTCGTGAGATGAGAAAAGGATTTGAAGAAGGTGAGCTGCAACAAGCTGGAACGCAGAGGTTTCTCAGAAACCATTTGACAGGTTTTAAGGCAGACAACTGGGACCAGGCTTTCGGTGTGTGGCAGTCTGGTCAATACAGGGCTCCTGTCATTAAACCTCTGCCAGTCAAACATCCAACCATAATTGATGAGCTACCCCTGGGGAGGGTGGAGCTGTCATTGGGGCTGGAGGGGTAGCAATGAAAGATTTTGAGTATAGAACTAGTCCTGTTGTGCTGGAGTCAATATGCCAAGGAAAAGCAATCTTAGTGACTCCTGGCTCCAAAAAAAAGACCAAGAAACAAGAAGACTGTTGGTTTTACCAAGACATATCTGACATGGACATATCTGCCCAATAATGTGCTTGAAACTAATGACAGTCTGAATAGGGGGGTCCAAAAACAAAACCCTGACATAATCCGGCGGTCCAACAAAGTATAATGTTTATGCACAATAGGGATGCGCGATATATACGATATACGGTAGAAACGATAGAAATTTAGCCTACGATAAAGATCTGTCTTCTACCAGCTAAAAGCAGAAAATCAGAGTTGTCCGATTTAATCTTTACTTTTTTTAGTTTAAAACTGTGCATAAGTGGTGTTGAAGTGTACAATCAGAGTTGTCAGAGTTAATCAATACTTTTTTTTGTGTTGAAAACTGTGCGTAGGTGGTGTTAAAGTCTTTTCTTCAAGTGCTAAGTAGCGAAGCTATAAGCTAACTTCGTCCGGCTTGCCGTAATTTGCCATATTCGGACGTATGCGCAAAACGCTGTGTTCTGTCGAAAGTTTTTTTTTTTGTGTGTGTCGAAAGTTAAAGTAAGCGTTGGTCAGCTTTAGAGAAACCTGCCCTCTGATCTGTGAACAGAACATGCCCTCTAACTTGTGATTTTACTGTGAGACCCTCTGGTCAAAGCCACAGAGGAAACTGGTTGCCTTGTCAGCTCTCCTTAAAGCTGAAGGAGACGCCCTCTAGAGGGTTGGAGGGTGAAGTGTTTTCAGTGTAAAATGCTGTCTGTTACTGTTCATTTCTTAAGTGACAATATTGGAAACTGTTAAGAGTTAACAACATATTCTTTAGTTTAAAACTTATGGCTAAAACTACACAAGATATATTTTGCACTGTTTTGCACTACAAGAAAGAAGCCTAATGCTTGAGTTGTTAATTATTTAAAAACTCTCTGGACCTAGTAGTGAAATTTTCTTAATAGAGATTATTTTGTGGTATAGCAGTTTTCAAAATAAATTATGGCAAAAGGACACCCTATGCTTTTTTTTTCATTCCTATTGCAAGTTTTATACCTAAAACATATTGCGATATATATCGTTATCGCCACCCTTCACAATACATATCGTGACATGAATTTTAGGCCATTCCTAATGCACAAGTGTGCCAAGAATCCAGCACTACCACCTAATCTGGGAAAACAAAAACTATAATACACCACCAAGGAGCATAGGCTACCCTCCATCCATCCAATCATCCATCCGTCCATCCTCTTTACCCGCTTCTTCCTTTTTGGTTCGTATGGGTCACTGGTGCCCATATCCAGCAGTCACTTTGTGAGAGACGGGGGTACACCCTGGATAGGTCACAAGTAGAATAGGCTACCTGTTAGATATATTCCATTCCTGTCAAACTATAGAACGCAACTTGTGTTCTTCTCCGAAAAATGGCAAACAAGTTAAAACCTGCAAATTATCAAAGCAAAAAGATGTACTGTAATAATGTGTGCCGGTGGAAGGTTTGCTGTAAATGCAGAGCTCACTAGTGTATTGTTTTCAAGTACATCTGACATTGATTCATTAAACCTAGCTCATCTTGATTACATCTGTAGTCGTAAGCTATTTTCTGGCCTTTATCAAAGACAAACCAAAGTGGAAAATGTTGACAACTGGAAAAAAACTACTAGGTACTGCAACGAGGCAGAGTGAGTCAAAATCACTATTGTGTTCACTAAGCTTGGACAGTACAAATTAAAGGGGGGGGGAGAACAGGAAAGAGGAGGAGAGAGGGGGAAAATGCAGATGGGGTATTATTTTTCTTTTTGTATCCCATCTAATTGCAATCATAGGCAGATGTCTGAAAGTGTGACAGCATCAGCAGAATTGCTGCTGAGAGCACAAAATCTTTGTCTAAAAATAATCAGACGTTCTGTGAGCTGCTGTTTGTTAAAATGGTAATCGATGCTGGAGGCTTTGAATTCCATCAATTTATAGATCCACTCTGTTCTGCCTGGTGACTGTACTGACTCACAACCCCCCACCGCACACGCACACACACACACACACACACAACACACACTCTTGCATGCAAAGTCTTTAAAAAAAAAAGAAAGCGTAGTTGGGCACATATGTGCCCCGACACAGCAGCTGCAGCGAGGCAGCGCACGGGCCAGTCTGTGATTACGATAAACGTAGTTTTCTTTTCATACACTGCTTATCGCTTCATGTTTTTTTGCAAGGCACGGGATTGTCTATAGCTGCCTCAGATTAGCTCCGCATCTCAGACGGCACATTTGAGAGGGAGCAGTGATCAATAAATCAAATCACCACAATCAATGGTCCCAATCGCTGCAGTCTAGCCTGGACTCAACATTATTACTGGCAACTCCCCTCGCCATCACTAAGGCAGCGCTTTGGAGAAGGCAGGCAGGGAGGGAGGACGCAGGGGTTGTGCGGGAAGGCACACATTGATGCGAGTCCATAGCTAAGACCCAGAATGAATTCTTATCTGGCCTCTGTCACCTGAGCATCAGTTAAAGACACAGCAGACAGACCGGTTCTCTGCGTGCATCTATGAGCCTGGTAGAGCGTCCAGACAGAGACGGAGGGGAGGAGTCTGTGACCTGTGACCCTGCACTGCGAAAGCAATCTAAGCAAGGTGCTTTTGACAAGAAAACACATTGGGGGGGTCTGCAATCACCTGGCATCTCCCTCCATCTGTTCATTCACGACTTTTACTCTCAGTACGATTGGCTAAAGCTGCTCCGCTTCAATGCACTGTCACGATGCTGCCAGGCCACACCACACCTGGGCCACACTCTGACGGCTTTTCATGCCAAGAGCTGGTTTCAAAACTGCTGCAAGTGCAACGCTCAACTCATGGTCAAAAGAATTGTCTGCTCCTAGATATACAGTGATTTAGAAAATAAGAGAAAAATATGACATGTTTTTATGATTAATACCATTGTGCTACTGATCACTGCTCCAAAATGTAACAGTACTTTTTTTAGAGCATACATGTCACATACATGTTTAGTGTTCAGAGGGCAGCACGGTGGCGCAGTTGGTAGAGCTGCTGCCTCTCAGTGCACAGGTTACTACCCCAGTTCAAATCATGTCCAGGAGCCTTTCTCTGTGCAGTTTGCATGTTCTCTCCGTGCATGTGTGGGTTTTCTCCAGGTACTCCGGTTTCCTCCCACAGACCAAAAACATGCATGTTAGACTGATTAACTGTAAATTGTCTCTAGGTGAGAGAGAGAATGGTTGTTTGTCTCATTTGTCTTTATGTGTCCCGGTGATGGAGTGGAGACATGTCCAGGGTGTCCCCCACCTCTCGCACAGTGATATCTGGACATGGGCCCCAGTGACCTGAAAAGGAAGAAGCAGGTAAAGATGATGGATGGATGGATGGATGGATGATGGATGGATGATGGATGTTCAGTCTTATGGAAATTCCTTTGCTGGGCATTTTCATAATGAAGTCAAGCATGCTAAAACACTCATTAAGGTCTTATGTGTTAGGATTTACCAAATGATATACCGGTAATCGTTGTCAAGTCTTTAAATCTACAATCTCAGATGGCATTTATTTTCACCTGCCATTAATTAATTACAAAGTCAAACTATAGAAGCAGTGTGTGGAAATTCATTCTGCGATTCAACAACTTGAAGAATCATCTTTATGATCATTAATTCTTGGGAACAGTCTGACTTGTCAGAGTATCTAATTGTATTAAAGGACTCGTTTGTTTTTTACACTGTGTTTACTGGTAGTTTGTTCTCGGTTCTCGTCAGGTCCCACCACAACATTTCTGCTGTCCTCGTTTACGTGACATGTTTTTTTGGCTGTTTGTGTACACAACAGCCTTCGCTCTCTTTGAGCCCAACATCAAGGTTGCCAAATAAGCATAAATACTTTTTACCCCTCCTTTTCTGTGCACATGTTCACCAAAACAACACACACCTCATCTATCAACACCCTCACTCAGCAATGATGACCGTTTGAGTCAAGACACAATCATTTTAAAATGACAGTACAATAGTTCATCATTTCTTACCTGGTAACCCTGCCTGGTATGGAAACTACAGCATTTGCTCTTTTTGTGTTTATTTGTCAGAGTAAACTTTTTTTTATATTAATGTCTCCAGAGGTCGTCCTCGTGTAAACAGGGCCTGAGTCCAGGCTTCGACTGGGGAACATCCAAAACCTGATTTCAAGGTTCATGCTCAATAATCCAGGTTTAAAAAAAATCCAACAACAAAAATAAAAAAGAAACTGTCCAGACAACCTGACTGAACATTGTTGGATTGTTTTAACCTGGATGATTGAGCATGAACTTAGATGTCTTGAACCAATTTGGCTGCGGCTGCCTGCCTGGGAGGAGTCGACGGGGGAGAGGACGGCCCCCAGAAACCTGGTTGGTCCACTGTAGGAGTGTACTGCTTAGTGGGGGAAACAGTTTGTTTGTGACTCCTCAGATTGATGAAGCCCTTCGGATGGAGGACAAAACATCTCTCAACCAAAAAAATTTAAAAAACAGAAACGGCCCAGATGACCTGACTGAACATTGTTAGAAAAACCAGATTAGTTTTTATTTGCAGGCACTTTGTTGAAGATGAGCAGGTTTGTGTTCACCGTTCTGTTGCATCTTGACCCAGTTTGGCCCAGTCTTCAGACAGACGGCCTCACATTTCAATCTAGAGTCATCTGGTCCACAGTGGGGTTCACGATGGACTCAATAACCGTGTTTCCATCTATTTTCAATTCGAATTTTGAGCGAATTTTTGAAATTTCGCAAAAATGTAAATAAAAATTAATGCGAATCAGAAGTGTTTCCATCAACTGGCTTGAAGCGAACCCACCAGGCCACGCAAAGCGTCATTACGTCAGCGTCATTACGTCAGACGTCAGCGTTACGCATGTCTACAGTAAACAGGAAGTAGCGGTTGAAAACAGGACCCGACCACACATCTCGGCAAAATGGAGAGAATATTTCAGGAATGTAGCGGTTGAAAACAGGACCCGACCACACATCTCGGCAAAATGGAGAGAATATTTCAGGAATGTGTTGCTATCGGGCAAGTTGTATTTATTCTGTCATGCCAACTAGTTTTAGCGATGTTACATGTTGTCCGGAGACGAAGTCACGTGACGTGAATGTTCGCTACGGCAGAACTGAGTCGGCAAATCTGTTTCCATCTCTCGTTTTGCGCATCGGCTCTGATTCGAAGAACCCAAAAACCACCTCAAGCGAGCGTATCAACTTTTTTGAGAATTAGAGGAAGTTAATTCGAATCGTGCCGTTTCCATTCACCTTTTCTGATGCGATACTTCAAAATGCGCATCAAGAAACCTTGATGGAAACACGGCTAATGACTGCAAAACAAGCCCAGATCACTACCCCTCCACCACCCTACTCAACAGTTGCTGTCAAGTGTTTTTGCTCATCAACACTAGTCAACAGTTGCTTGTATGAGGTTGTTGCTGCTGTCTTTCCTCCAAGACTAGACGTTGCGTGAAAACACACCTGCACGCCCAAAAGCCTGTTTTTACAGGTGGTCACACATCGTTAATCAACAGCACCTGGCACAAGTTAGAGCAGACAAAATGATCAGCAGAGGGTGTGGATGTCTGACTTTCATTGTTTCATTTCTATTTAAAAAGGGCAGAAAAGATTATGGTAAATGGTAAATGGAGCTTACTTATATAGCGCTTTCCAACCCCCTTTGAGGGGCCCCAAAGCGCTTCACAGTACCAGCCATCCACCCATTCATACACACATTCATACACTAGTTTTCATGCATACACATTAAACTAGTTTTGCAAACAGAACCTCAACCTGTGCCTCAGAAATAATGACACACGTCATCTGTCTCTGTTTCATCTGACATTTTAACTGGTTTTATATTTCGACAGTACTTATTGTAGTGTCACACTGTGATCAATGCTCCCATTGATTTATAAGTTGCTTCTGGTAGAAACAAGTGGAAAAACAACAACAAAGCAAAACTATCTTGAACAAAACAAAAGCCTTTCAGGAGGAGCTTTAAACTGAATATTCATGCTCTCCATGTGAGAGTCTAACATCTGTGTTTTGAGCCTCGTGTGTGCAGATAACCTTTACCGCCTGTATCTGTTCATCCTGGCTGTTGTGGAGAAACATGGAGGCTGTGAGGATTTATCCTACGTGGGGAAGGTGGTGGGGGGTGGGGATCCCATTTCAATTTGACACCCTTCTAAACTTTGGACTGGAAAGTCTGATAAATCATCCAAAATAATTAATCCCCAGTCAGTCAGGCTGTCTTCAAACAGCATGCTAAATCTTACAAAAGGAAAAGAAGCATGTGAGCGTTAAAGTTATCAGCGAAAGGTGTGACTGGTGTTGTCAGCCATTATTCGTCATACCCGGCTTCATTCAGAGTTTTTAGCGCCTGATGCGCTGGAGCACAGCCTACTTGTCAACACTTCGCTCTCGTTTAATTCCAACGTGCACTTCAGCCCACTGGCGCACGTTATTTTATTTATTTTTTCATCGTACTACGATCAGGGAGGCTTTAATTCTATTTATTGTCAAGTCTTTTTTTTTTTAAAACAGTATCACGAAGTACCAGAAAAGCATCTTATTACAACACTTCTGCACATTCCTGCATCCGCTCTGAATCCCGTGAATAACTTTAAGCGTCCTCCCATTAGAAACTTCAAATTACAATCTGTGACTCAATGCTCCAAACGAAGGCCAATTACAGCACCTTATATCATCATTAAGTGTGACTATTGTTCTGCTCCTTCAAACTCTGTGCTTACAATCAGGGTGTCTATTGTCATTGTGTGATGCTTGCTGGGTAACTAATTATACACTCGTATGATTCATTAGCAGGCTGGTGGGTTGAAACCTGGGAGAAGACACGATAACTTCAGTCGCCAAATGATAACTCAGATGGAATTATAAATATAAATAAGCACCAGTACGGTGGCCCCAAGGTGTAAATGAACAACATTTAAAAAAACAGAATTACATTTGGAAAAACACAACAAAAACACAACAACATTTGAAAAAACAGAATTACATTTGAAAAAACGAATTAGGTGGCCCCAAGGTGTAAATGAACAACATTTAAAAAAACAAAAACAGAATTACATTTGGAAAAACACAACAAAAACACAACAACATTTGAAAAAACAGAATTACATTTGAAAAAACGAATTAGGTGGCCCCAAGGTGTAAATGAACAACATTTAAATAAAAAAACAGAATTACATTTGGAAAAACACAACAAAAACAACAAAAACACAACAACATTTGAAAAAACAGAATTACATTTGAAAAAACGAATTAGGTGGCCCCAAGGTGTAAATGAACAACATTTAAATAAAAAAACAGAATTACATTTGGAAAAACACAACAAAAACAACAAAAACACAACAACATTTGAAAAAACGGAATTACATTTGAAAAAACAAAATTACATTTGAAAAAAAAAAAGAATGACATTTGAAAAAACGGAATTACATTAAGCCAAACCGGAAGTGGACAAAGCGGAAGTAGGAAAAACCAAATTACATTAAACCAAACCGGAAGTCGAAAGAGGTCCGCACCCTGCTGGCAGCCAGGAACACTGCCTTCAAGTCTGGAAACACAGAGGAACTGAGAAAGAGCAGGAAAGATCTGGTTGCTGGCATTAAGAAGGCCAAGGCCACATATGCACAGAGGATCGAGGGTCAGTTCACCTCATAAGACCCACGGAGCATGTGGAAGGGTATTAAATGCATAACAGATTACAAAGGCAAGAGCAAACAATGCCCCAGGGACCCATCTCTGCCTGATGCCCTCAATAAGTTTTATGCACGTTTTGAAGATCCAAACAGACCAGCTAGCACCAGACTCACCTCATCACCAGATGAAGAGCATCTCAGAGTGACCGCAGCAGAAGTGAGAGGCAGTCTCAGAAGGATCAACCCTCATAAAGCAACCGGACCAGACAACATCCCAGGGAAAGTTCTGAAGGAATGTGCGGACCAGCTCTGTGAGGTGCTGGCTGACATCTTCACCACCTCACTTGCACTGGAGTCAGTTCCCACCTGCCTGAAGACCGCGACCATCATCCCAGTCCCAAAGAGCTCCACAGTGACTGGTCTGAATGACTATAGACCGGTGGCCCTCACCCCGATAGTCGCTAAATGTTTTGAGAAACTGGTCATGTCCCACATCAAGACAACCGTCAACATCAACGAGGATCCTCATCAGTATGCATACCGCGAGAACCGATCAACAGAGGACGCCATCTCCTCTGTGGTCCACACTGCTCTCACCCACCTGGATCAGAAGGACTCATACGTGCGTCTGCTCTTTGTGGACTTCACATCTGCCTTCAACACCATGATCCCCCAAACTCTGATAGACAAACTATCCACACTTGGACTAAGCCCCTCCATTTGTAACTGGGTACTAGACTTCTTAACAAACAGACCACAGTCCGTGAAGATCCACAACTTCTCCTCCTCCACCATAACCCTCAGCACTGGCTCTCCTCAAGGATGTGTGCTGAGCCCCCTTCTGTTCACTCTGCTCACATATGATTGTACAGCCACACTTCCAGGCTGTCATATTGTTAAGTTTGCAGATGATACAGCGGTGGTGGGATGCATCACAAACAATGATGAGTCCAGCTACAGACAGGAGGTGGAACACCTGGAGAGCTGGTGCAAAGAGAATAATCTTCACATGAATGTGAAGAAGACAAAGGAGATGATTGTGGACTTCAGAAGGAACAAACACACCCACGCCCCACTGAAAATAGGTGGATCTGCAGTGGAAGTGGTCTCCAGCTACAAATACTTGGGTGTACACATGAATGATAACCTCAGCTGGAGCAACAACACCACCAGCCTGATCAAGAAAGGTCATCAGAGACTCTACTTCCTCAGACGGCTGAGACGAGCTGGTCTGAGCAGCCCAGTTCTCACCTCCTTCTACAGGTGTGCAGTGGAGAGCATCCTGTGCTCCAGCATCAATGTGTGGCATGGAGGCTGCACAGTTGCAGAGAGGAAAGCTCTACAGAGAGTGGTGAAGGCTGCACAGAAGTCTGTTGGAGTCAGTCTCCCCACCATCACAGACATTTACACCTCCAGATGCAGGAAAAGAGCCACCTGCATCATGAAAGACCTCACTCACCCAGCACACTCACTCTTTGCCCCACTCCCCTCAGGACGGAGGTTGAGGAGCATCAAATGTAGAACCACTAGACTGAGGAACAGCTTCTACCCTGAGGCTGTTAGACTCATGAATAAATAAATAATAAGAATAAACACTGCAAAATATCACATCATGCTGATGCTGATCTGTTTTCTTGTTGCTGTGTTCATCTGTGACCATCTGCTCATACAGACTCATGTTCGTGCTGCTGTTTATAATGATGTTTTTCTACTACATTAGGGCTTAGTGTATTTCTATCCTAGATGTTATTACTGTTTTTCTCTTGCATTTGTTGTTGGATGTAACTGGGACCCTGTGTACATAATCTCGTTTTGCTCACATGTACCACATGCGGTGCAAATGACAATAAAGACTCTCTGACTCTGAAGTGGCCAAAGCGGAAGTGGCCTGAATCACATTAGAAAAAAACGGAATTACATTTGGAAAAACACAACAAAAACACAACAACATTTGAAAAAACGAAATTACATTAAGACAAACTTTTTTTAAACTTTATTAACAACATAAAACCGAGCACAGTACACACACACACACACACGCACACACACACACACACACACACACACACGGAGGTAGTTAGCATGCTATCCTTTAGCCTTAACAACATAAACCGAACACAGTACACAAACACACACATACACACACACACACACACACACAGAGGTAGTTAGCATACTATCCTTTAGCCTTAGCAACATAAAACCGAACACAGTATACAAACACACACACACACACACGGAGGTAGTTAGCATAGCCTTAACAACATGTTCGGTTTTATGTTGTTAATAAAGTTTTAAAAAAAGTTTGTCTTAAGGTAATTTCGTTTTTTCAAATGTTGTGTTTTTTGTTGTTTTTGTTGTGTTTTTCCAAATGTAATTCCGTTTTTTTCTAATGTGATTCGGGCCACTTCCGCTTTGGCCACTTCCGGTTTGGCTTAATGTAATTTGGTTTTTTTCTACTTCCGCTTTGTCCACTTCCGGTTTTGCTTAATGTAATTCCGTTTTTTCAAATGTCATTCTTTTTTTTTTCAAATGTAATTTCGTTTCTTCAAATGTAATTCTGTTTTTTTTTAATGTTGTTCATTTACACCTTGGGGCCACCGTACTCCAGGGACGTTTTACATCCCGTTCTGCAAGCTGAAGTTGTTGAAAAGAGACGTACAAAAACAAAAGAGCAGCAGCTGTGTCACAAAGGAACAAATAATAAATCCGGGACCATGTTTGTTTTGCTTTTTAGTACATTTTATCAAAATGGGAAAGCGGTGGAGCAAGCAGGTTTTATGTGAAGCTTTCCCATTGAGGTCAGCTGGTGAGAGAGGACGGCTCCGTAGACGCCGCCACCATCGCAATGTCCCACTTTCACCTGAAACGACGAGCGGCGGCGATGCAGCGCAGCTAACCTGCAATTGTTTATTCTCTCTTAAGAAATGTCAATCTGTTGGCTCTCAGGTGTGCTGCTTCTCCTCTTGCTTTTGTTGTTCTCTTCCCCCTACGCTCTACGATTTCCCTTGTCGATTGGAGCGAGATCAAAGCGACGCCGCTGGAAGAATCTGAATATTTCAGGTGTGGAGAGAGGGCTGCATTTCACACCACCTGCGCAACGCTCAGAGACAGGTCCCTCCTCTCGCTCGCGCTCGCTTTGCAAGGCCCCTGGGGCCCGGCGACATAAACCGGGGCCACCTGTCTGGGAGAGAGTGAATGTTCCTTTACCCTCCCTCTCTCCAAAGCACTCTCATTTTACAACATTTGAACCAAAAATAAATGAATCTAAATAGAGCAATGAGAGTGGGAATAAAACCGGTGTTGACATCAAGCAGCCAGGAGCTTTGAGCACCATCACAAAGGCAAAAAGGAAAATGTGGTGGTGCTGAAGGAGGAGTTCATGCATGAATCATTTTACAATTCATCCAGCCTGTATTAAAATGTAGCTCGCACTGCAAGATATTATCTGCATGCTATTGGTATTGGACAATATTAGCAGTAAATATTGGACATCGGACATTCCATCAAAATAACTCACCGATATAAAAGACACTGTTTTTGTAAGACAACCCAGTGACGAGGATGCCTGCAGCGCACGCACAACGTGATGATGTCACGTGCACTACATGATCTGATCAAGGCCGAGAGGAAGATTCAAAATGTCGGTGGTGTGGAAGTTTTATTTTTCGTTGGTGAGGATGTTGGATTCTGAAGATTTACGGACTACGCTGAGCCTCGCTACATCGTCCCCAGTCTGAGATATTTTTCCAACGTAGCCTTACGGAGTTACAACCCATCATTTCCAACGTCGTTGAGAAGCTAACAGCTGATAGCATGACTTATTGGGTGAGTTTTACCACAGACATTTGGACGTCGTGTTAGCCCTGTTAGCATGATTTAGTCTTACAGCACAATGGATAGACAAAAACTATTAACTTCAAAAAGTCTGTCCTTCATGCACAGGAGTGCAGAGGATCCACACTGCAGCTGGAACCTGGAACAAGCCTCCACAAGTGAGACAGCATCACAAGTGACTAATGCTAATAAATAACATTTAACACTTTTCATTTAAAGCTGCACTATGTAACTTTGTAATGCAGTCTGTAACTTTTCTAACAATAATATATTTTTAACATATTTCTTCACTCTGTCACTATCTACTGACAGACTGATGTTAGACAAAGTAATCTCTGGAAAAAATAATAATAATAATAATAATAATTAATTCAATTTATAACGCACTTTTCATTACTGAAAATCTCAAAGTGCTACACATATATTGAATGCTACACACATTCATAAACCGGTGGCGGCAGACTACCATGCAAGGTGCTTTCCAGTCCTACCGGGAGCAACTCAGGGTTAAGTGTCTTGCCCAAGGACACAACGACACATGGTGCGGGTCCCGGGAGTCGAACCGCCAACTTTCCGATCGGGAGACGACTGCCATTACCACTACGCCACGGCCCCACACTAAAAACACAGAGTGACCCGGACAATGACCAGCCAATAAAAACAGAGTTGTTTGTCGCCCCAACCCACGCCCCCGCCTGTCCCAGCCTCAGCGCCGCGCACATTCTCATTCAAAGGATTGCAAAGCGATGCAGGACTGATTTGTATGTGACACAAATGTATTAAATATCCCTTCTTCATCCCAGAGCTGGACTTTTATTTTGTTTTTTTGCCAAAAGTCAAGTGATCGCTTCATCCTTCACTCACAGGAATGAGGAAGTCACGAGCGAATTAAATCATGTCCAACGTTGCTTCGTGAAGCTCTGCTGATTTCTGCTGGTTTTTGTGTTGTTGGATGAGTGATTCATGGTTTTATTATATTTTTTACAACGTTTTATTAACATATAATCACAGAACTTCGCAGCGCAGAGACAGGACATGTAGTGGGGGCGGAGCATTCCAGACATACCATTCCTGCACTGACAGAAACGAGGAAGTCACAAGCGAATTGAATCATGTCCAACGTGGCTGCGTGAACCTCTGCTGATTTCTGCTGGTTTTTGTGTTGTATGACCAGTGATCCATGGTTTTATTATATTTTTAAAATGTTTTATTAACATATAATCACAGAATATTTGAAGCGCTCCGAGCGGACATTCAGCAGGGGGCGGAGCTGCAGAACTCAAGTTCAACAGAGAACGGACTGTGGCTCCTCCTCAGAGTTACCCTGGTTAAAACCAGACCCTGTCCTTCACTTCGCTTCAGGGAAATGAGAATTGAGCGGAGCTGTGCAGGAAGGCGAGGGCCAGGCTACCTCAGAGTCATATATGGCTCTGAGGGGGAGGGAGCAGAATGATTTTACCTGATGAAAATTGTTCTAAGTCCCAGCATTCTACAGAAATTACATAGTGAACCTTTAACAGAAGTCAAAGTGCTATGCATATCGTATGACTGTTACTGAATATATGTCACCAGCTCTTACAGCTGCTACACAATTTTTGTAGTACAGTATTTTCTGGTGTATAGGTCGCACCTGTGTATAGGTCGCATTGTCCAATTATCACCAATAGAGGAAAAATCCCTAGATAGGTCGCACTGGTGTATAGGTCGCACCTACGTTTAGCTCTGCTGCAAATGTCTGCCACAGGAGCGCACACAGCAAGGCTTTTAAGAAGATTAACACTTAAAAACAATTATTTGTTTGATAAAAATTATAGCAAATATATGTCTGAGCTGAACTTTTCCTTAATAAATTAACGTAATTGTGAAATGAGCTGGATTTAAAAATTGTTTCACCAAAAGTGATAACAAGCCATATATAGGTCACACCTGAGTATAGGTCGCAGGCCTTGAAAAAAAAACATAAAAAGGTGCGACCTATACACCGGAAAATATGGTAAATAAGCCTAAATAGTCTGAGCACATTACACCTGTTCTCTCCTCCCTGCATTGGCTCCCTGTGCGAACTAGAGTCGACTTTAAAATCCTGTTGTTGACCTACAAATGCCTAAATGGCCTCGCTCCCCTCTACCTCTCCGAGCTGCTGGAACCATATGTTCCACCGCGGGCCCTGAGATCATCTGATCAGATGCTCTTGGTGGTCCCAAAAACACGACTGAAGCTCCGTGGAGACCGAGCATTTTCAGTCACTGGCCCCAAACTCTGGAACAACCTGCCCCTCAACATTAGACAGGCCTCCTCCCTTCACATGTTCAAATCCCTGCTAAAAACTCATCTGTTCTCTCTGGTGTTTCATACTGTGTGAGCTGACCTAGTGTATATATATATATATATATATATATATATATATATATATATATATATA
>JBBPBX010008091.1:0-35305 GCA_038048925.1 Garcialebias charrua
ATACTGCTGCTCACAGATAGTCACCTCTTGTCTAAGTCTTGCTTCCACAACTCTCTCCCAGATCTTCATCGTGTGGCTCATCAACTTAATTCCTCTGTAGTTGCTACAACTCTGTACATCACCCTTGTTCTTAAAAATGGGAACCAGCACACTTCTTCTCCATTCCTCAGGCATTTTCTCACCCTCAAATATGCCATTGAATATTTGAGTCAAAAACCTCACTGCCATCTCTCCAAGACATTTCCAAACCTCCACTGGTATGTCATCAGGTCCTACTGCCTTCCCCTTCTTCATTCTTTTCAGAGCTTTCCAGACTTCCCCCTCACTAATCTTTACCACTTCCTGGTATATAGTTTATATGACCTCTACTCTTCTTTGTCTTTCATTCTCATCATTCATTAGCTCCTCAAAGTACTCCTTCCATCTTCCCATCACACTCTCCTCACTTGTTAGAACATTATCATTCCTATCTTTGACAAACAACCTGTTGCACATCCTTTCCAGCCTGATCCCTCTCTCTTGCCAATCGGTACAAGTCCTTCTCTCCCTCTTTAGTGTCCAGTCTCGCATAGGCTACAACTCATTGTACGCCCTCTGCTTTGCCTTAACTACTTCCCTCTTTGCTCTATGTCCCATCTCCTTATATTCCTGTCTCCTCTCTTCAGTCCTCTCACTGTCATATTTCTTCTTGGCTAATCTCTTTCTTTGAATGGCGTCCTGCACTTCACTATTCCACCACCAGGTTTCCTTATCATCCATTCTCTGTCCAGATGACACACCAAGTACCTTCCTACCTGTCTCTCTAATTACTGTTGCTGTAGTAGCCCAGTCACTTGGAAGCTCTTTCTTACCACCCAGAGCCTTTAACAGCTCATCTCTGAATTTCTCACAACATTCTTCCTTCTTTAGCTTCCACCATTTGGTCTTCTTCTCTGATTTTACTATTTTTCTCTTCTTCACACAGTCATTCTACACACAACCATCAGATGCTGTCTGGCCACGCTCTCCCCTGCACAACCTTACAGTCTCCTTCAGGTTTCCTCTTCTACACAGAATGTAGTCGACCTGTGTACTCCTTCCTCCACTCTTATAGGTCACTCTATGTTCCTCCCTCTTTTGGAAATAGGTATTGACTACAGCCATTTCCATTCTCTTGGCAAAATCCACCACCATCTGTCCTTCCTGGTTTCTTTCCTTGACACCAAACCTACCCATCACTTCCTCATCCCCTCTGTTTCCTTCACCAACATGTCCATTCAGGTCTGCTCCAATCACCACTCTTTCCTCCCTGGGAATACTCTCTATCACTTCATCCAGATCTTTCCAAAATGTATCTTTCTCCTCCCCATCACATCCAACCTGTGGAGCATAACCACTGACTATGTTTAACATCAGACCTTCTACTTCTACCTTCAGGCACATCACCCTATCTGAAAAGTTCACAGTATACTGTGTACACAGTATGCTGTGAACTTTTACTAAGGTCATGTGCACAGTATACTGTGAACTTTATACTCATATTTAAATGAAAGCATTTGAGAAGTGACCTGTATGCAGGAAACCAATTGCAACACTCACACCTGTCCAACAACAACATTTATGAAGAGTTTCAATCCGGTTTTCGCTCCCAGCACCGAAACAGCTCTAATAAAAATTACTAACGACCTTCTTGCTGCTGACTCTGGTCTTCTGTCCATCCTCATTCTTCTTGATTTAAGTTCTGCCTTCAACACCATCTGTCATTCTATCCTCCTCAACAGACTAACCTCCATTGGCATCTCAGGCACTCCATTAGACTGGTTCAACTCTTATCTCTCTGACCGCACTCAATTCATTCAGATTACCGGTAAATCCTTCCGTTCCCAGTCTTCCCCTGTCTCCACGGGTGTCCCCCAAGGCTCTGTCCTTGGACCCCTCCTCTTCATCATTTACCTCCTTCCTCTAGGTCACATCTTCCGCAAATACGGCGTCCATTTCCACTGTTATGCTGATGACACACAGCTCTACTTGTCATCAAAACCAAACTCCACCCACCCACCCTCCATCCTCACCGACTGTCTCAATGAGCTAAATCACTGGTTTTCTAACAATTTCCTTCAACTAAACAGTAACAAAACAGAAATCATTCTTGTTGGTACCAAAAACTATTTCAAAATCAGAACATCTTCTCGTCCCCCTTAACAACTCTCTGCTATCCCCCTCCCCTCAGGTCAAGAGTCTCGGTGTCATCCTCGACACCACTCTCTCCTTCACTTCACACATCAACAATATTACTCGGTCTGCCTATTTCCACCTCCGTAATATTAACCGTCTCCGTCCTTCTCTCACACCCCGCTCCACAGCCATCCTGGTGCACAGTCTTGTGACTTCCCGTATCGATTACTGCAACTCCCTTCTCTACGGCCTCCCCAACAAATCTCTCCACAAGTTACAGATGGTCCAGAACTCAGCTGCCCGTGTCATCACTCAAACCTCCTACTATAACCACATCACTCCTGTCCTGCAGCAGCTCCACTGGCTCCCGGTTAAATCACGCATCATCTTCAAAATTCTACTTCTCACGTTCAAAGCTATCCACAACCTTGCCCCTCCTTATCTATCTGACCTCCTACAAATCTCCATCCCATCACGCTCTCTCAGATCCTCCTCTTCACTACATCTCCATGTACCCTCTGCCCGCCTCTCCACCATGGGGAGCAGGGCCTTCACCTGCTCTGCCCCTCACCTCTGGAACGCTCTACCGCCAGACCTTTGAAACACCACCTCCCTTTCTCTGTTCAAGACAGCCCTGAAAACACATCTCTTTAGACTAGCTTATCATTAACTTTACTAAATGTATTTTATATTATTTTGTATTTTATATTCTTTATTTATTTTATATTTCAATTTGTTTTCTTGCTGTAAAGTGTCCTTGGGTGTCCTGAAAGGCACTTTTAAATAAAATGATGATTATTATTATTATTATTATTATTATTATTATCTCTCACTCTACCTCTGCCTTATTTAATTAAACCCCTCCACCACTAAAACGTCAGCTCGTTGTTCAGCTAGAGACGTCCCGGTCTTCCTCTGTGTGTCCTGTGCCTGTTCGCTCCCTGATCTGTCCAGTCGTGTTCCTGTCTGCCTCCTGATCTGTGTAAGTTTTGCTGCCATGTCAGTTTTTGAATTGTTGTTTAATAAATGACTTGTGATTTAAATCTTGCTCTCCTTGCCTGCCTGCATTTGGATCTTAAACCAAGGATTGTGTCACTCAGCAGCTTAAAAATTCAAAGCAGTCCACAAGATGGCTGACTGAGAACATGTGTATGTATTCATCTTTATGTTGTATATAGTGCAACATACTTAATAAATTACAAAAAATATATATACTGTATATATGTTTTTTGTTGTTGTATTTGTTGCCATCTTTATTGTAAATATTGTAGAAAAACTTTGGCAGACAATCCAATTCTGTCAAGAGGTTGTTCGCTGGACAACCTGAAAAATTTCCTGATGTCTACCCCTGCTTGTCACTCCCAGGGAAAGCTTCAACCTCAACACTTCAATTTTTTTCCTCCTGTCTTTTTGTTGTTGCCACCGTCTCCAAACCATACTGGTCTCATCACTCTCTTGTAAACCTTTCTTTTGACATTTGCTGCCAACCGTTTGTCAAACATCACTCCTGAAACTTTTTCTCAGAGCCAATCCTTGAAGCTATCGGTCACTCCTACAGCACATCTCACCACTGTCCTGCTGTCCTCATACATGTCCTGTACCAGTCTAACATACTTTTCTGCCACTCCAGATTTCCTCATGCAACACCACACCTCCTCCCTCGGCACCCTGTCATATGCTTGTTCTAAACCCACAAAGACACACTTCTCCATCAGCATCCTCAAAGCAAAGACATCTGGGTGCTATTCCAACAGCTTGTATTGAAGAATGCATTAGTGATTGTTTTAGAGCGGCACATGTTAAACTGTATGATGTGGGAGAAGAAGAAGAGAACAACACAAATCTTTTTGATTGATTGATTGATTGATTGATGTTTATTCATTCATTTTAAAAGAACAATACAAGACAGTTTCATCAGATACAAGAATACAAGTAGGATAAAATGAAGGGAGCAGAAAGAAGATGAAATCTTATTATATCTGCCCCTTATTTCACAGTTTGTTCAACCAATGATAACCTTCAAGCAACATCACAGAATGAATAATTCTACTTATTTTTCTAACTGTAATACACAAACTACATCACAAAATGAATAATTCTACTTAATTTTCCTAACTGTAATACATAAACTAGATCACAAAATGAATAATTCTACTTAATTTTTCTAACTGTAATACACAAACTACATCACCCATAATTCTACTTAATTTTTCTAACTGTGATACACAAACTACATCACAAAATGAATAATTCTACTTAATTTTTCTAACTAATACACAAACTACATCACACTTTTTTTTCTACCTAATTTTCCTAACTGTAATACACAAACTAGATCATAAAATGAATAATTCTACTTAATTTTTCTAACTGTAATACACAAACTAAAAGATGGCACAACATCAAGATGTTCACAAAATGAATAATTCTACTTAATTTTCCTAACTGTAATACACAAAATACATCACAAAAATGAATAATTCTACTTAATTTTCTAACTGTAATACACAAACTGCTTCACAAAATGAATAACTCTACTTAATTTTTCTAACTGTAATACACAAACGCACTAAGCTACATCATAAGTACAACATAAGTGTAATACACAAACACGCAAGGTTACATCATATATAGTTTTTGAGCAAGTCCTTTTTGACCTTTTTCTTAAATGTATACATTGATTTTTCATTTTTAACATCACTCTCCAGAGCATTCCACAATCGAACTCCCTGAATTGAGGTAGACCGTCCCTTTAAGCTGGTTCTGAATTGTGGTTTGATGAATATCTCTGTCCCTTTGAGATTGTAATAACTTTGTCTTTTTATAAAATTTCTTTGGATATTTAAAGGTAATGTGTTATTATGAGCCCTATACATAACTGATAAAATACTATATTCTACCAATTCCTGGAATTTCAATAAGTTTAGCTGAAGAAAAATCTTATGTTTTACTATCACCTGCCACCAGTTGTGAAGGAGGAGCAATCGTGTTTTTACTTGTGTCTTTATGTGTAGTTGAGTGTGTGTACTTTGTCTACACAATCCTGTCACAAATCACTGAATGGATTTTTCTAAAACTGAAAATATCCTAAGCTTTTCACAGAAAGCATGAAGTGTTTTCAAAGACACTGAGCCAGTACAAGAGCTCTCATCATTTCTTGTCATTACAACTGCCTGTGTGTGTCTGACATCTTGACTTTTCACTCCTCTGTCCCGTCTCTTTCAGTGACGTATCAAGTGAAGTTGCACTCTTCATTTTTCAAAAGAACCCAAAGTAACGGAGGTGCTGACAGTGGCATTTTGTCGCGAGTGGAACACAAGTGACTCATTTTTTTCTTTTTGTGTCTTTTACTATTGTAGCCAGGCTTGGGGCACATTACTGAAGGACAAAATGAAGCTCAGCTGGAGAAGAACTTAACGAGTCCACCGGGCCAGACTCCCCTCATCATGGAGCAGTTCCAGAAAGATTAACATCTTGGCTCCATGCATTTTAATTTAGAAAGATTCTCATACATGCAGTCTGTGCAGCTCACAGGAACAACAGGAAGTTGTTGGCTGGGGTTTTGTTCAGTATGTTATTTTAGAAATCCAAGACTGATCTTTTGTTCCCTGCTTTTCTACAGAATAATAGAACATGTTGTGATATTGTAATTGTGTGTGGATGTGCTTGTTTGTCTGTCTGTTAGCGAAATATCACACAAAGCAGAGGGTGGATTTTGTTGAAACTTCCAAAAAGCAATCATTTGAAGAACATCTAATCTTGATTGATTTTTGGAATCAACCTTGTGCAAGAAGGCTGTCACAGTTAGTGGACAATAACTTACACAAAAAATGTTTTTTTACATCAAGCTAAATTTTGGGGGGTGGCCATTGCCCCAAGGCCTCCCATTAATGGCAGCCTTGTAGAGAAATCCAAATGTTTACATCCAGATTAGATATTTTTCAGGGAAGGCCTTGCATATTTCAGCAAAATAATGCTGAACTGTGTAATTCAATTCAGTTCAGTTTATTTATATAGCACCAACATGTTGGGATATCAGACATGTCTTGATAAAAATAAAAAAAAACCAAGATTTTTAACATTAGAACTGGAGGCCAGATTAATGCCATTACAGGAGGGTGAAAGAGTGAAAAATGTATTCCTAAAATGTTCAGGTCCAAAAACTAAAACTTCAGGCTGGTCTGAGTTTAAAAGCAGAAAATTTAGGGTCATCCAGGTTTTTACATCTTTAAGACATGGCTGTAGCTGCTTGGATTCATTGGGTTTTATGGACAAATATAATTGTGTATCATCAGCATAACAATGAAAATTTATCCCATGCTGTTTAATAACATTACCTAATGGAAGAATTTACAAGGTAAAGAGTATTGGTCCAAGCACTGAACCTTGAGGAACTCCATGACTAACTTTGGGGTATGAAGAAGATTATTATATACATTTACAAACTGGAATCTATCAGATAAATATGATTTAAACCATTTTAGAGCTGTTAATCCCAATATCATATTCAAGCATCTGTAATAGAATGTTATGATCAACTATATCAAATGCAGTACTTAGGTCTAACAGGACCAGTATAGACACAAGTCCATTGTCAGAGGCCATGAGAATGTCATTAGTGACATTCACCAGGGCATATTCAGTGCTGTGGTGAGCTCTGAACCCTGACTGAAACTCTTCAAACAGATTATTTTGATGTAGATGTTCACACAACAGACCTGCAACTAATGTATCTATTACAACGTCATGGCTTTATAGCAGAACAGTGTAGGTGCTGAACTGACCTGCCTGCAGTTCAGACCTATCTTTGATTAAAAACATTTGACACATCAACAAAAAAATCCATCAAAGACCCAAGACAAACAGCTAGAACCCTCCATCAGACAAGAATGGGACAACATTCTCCAGCAGCTGCAGTTCCTTCCTCCATGTTTGTACACTCTTAGAAAAAGAAGAGGAGACACAGAAGAAAATATGGTCCTGCCTCAATTTTTGTGAGGTGCATTGCTAACATGAAATTTATATTATACAGTATATATATATTTTTTTTTAGTTTAGCTAACTAAAAAAATGACACTTTTTTAGTTTAAACCTTTTTGCTATGATGCATTGTGAACAAAACATGGATTTTTGGGATTTGCAAATCATTTCATCCAGTTTTTATTTACATTCTTCAAAAAGTCTTAACTTTTGTGGAACTGGGCGTATAATTTACAGTACATAAAATATAAAAATTATTCACCGCCTTAGTTGTTTCATACTTTTTATAAGTTATTCATTGTGATTATAAATTGGTCGGTTACAGTTCAACAAACTCTAGTCAATATTTAATCAGAGTTTTTTTTAAACAGTCTTTGTCTTTGTAACTCTCCTATAAAACTTAGGTCAAGAAGTCAAGAACAGTTGTATGCACAGTCTCTCTCATCTCACCTGCTGAAGCTTGTAACTCCTTCAGGGTGGTCACCGGTGTCGTGGTGGTCTCCCTCACCGTTCTCCTTTGTCAAACGGTCACTCAGTTTGTGAGGAGGTTGGCCTGCTCTTGGTAGATTTACACATGTCCCATAGTTCCATTCATGGAGCACAGATGTTGGACTCAACAGAACTCTAAGGGCCTTGGAAATCTTTTTGTATCAATACTGACTTGTACATGTCACTCATCTTTTCTCTGAGTTGTATTAAAACCATCACTTTAAAATAATTGAATATTTATGCAATCATTTTAACTTTAATTTGTATTACTCTGTAGTAATTGGATTTAACTTTGCCACTGAATAAGTTAATTTGTTGTTTTGTAAACAAGGCAAATATATATTGACCATGATTGATTTATGACAGTAGCATAAAGTATAAAACATCCAAGGGGGTGAATATTTTTTAAAGGCGCTGTATGCATCTTGCTGCTGTGTCGCTTTCTTTATATTAATCTCTGAACAAATAATTTAAAGCCCAGAACAGAACAAAGTGTTTGTTCAGGGAAAGTGACAACAGTCTCATCATCCACATGAAATGAATATAAAGCAATATCCTATCATGGATTCACTCAGTAACACCTGAGAGACGAATGGATTGAATTAATTTGAGGGGAAAAAAAATCACTTTCTAATGAAGATAAGAAAGTGTTCACTCCATTTGCTCATCAGCAGGATATTACACAATGCTGTTTCTGTCAAATAATCATGAACAAACTTCGATTTCTAATTTTGTTTGTTTAAATTTAATACCCTGCTGGCAAACGCACACACACGCAAGCCCGCCTCAAATAATTGTCTTGTTGACTCTTCAATAATAATTAATCAGTTTTATAATCCAGGGGAAATTTCACTGTGTACATAAAATAAGTCATTCAAGAAATGAGCTGATAAACTTTATTATATATATATATAAAAAAACATGTGGATCACTTTATTTTTTATTAAACCTCCTGTTGAGAACATCTGATACAAACTCAAAGACCAAATTAGTAGTAGTCTGATAAATTAAGCAGATTTTAAAAAAGATTTTGAAAGCCTGAACCAGACAGGCGTAACCCTGTCACACCATGAAGGGAAGAGCAGTTTTATGTTGTCTTCTGCTGCCCTCTGATGGCTGAAAACATCACAGTCAACAAGGCTTCCAGATCAGGGGTTCTCAAACTTTTTGTGTTCAGGGACCCCATACAGGGGCGAGAATGTTTCAAGGACCCCCTCATAACCTTCATGTTTATTAAATAATTTTCTTCAATTTGTCTCTTTAATGCAATGGAAACATTTGTGTAACATAAATACTTGAGATCTGTGATGGACTTGCGACCTGTCAAGGGTGTCTCCACCCCTCGCACAGTGATTGCTGGACATGGGAACTGGTGAAACCCAGAGCCCTAGACCCCGTGACCCAAAATGGAAGAAGCAGGTAAAATATAATGGATGGAAATACTTACTACCTGTTCTTTAATAGGGTTAACACCATTTTTATACCTTTAAACATGGGATATTTTTCATTAGACACACTTAATTATAAAAAAAAGTTTAATTTCTACTTCCAAATATTACAGTTTTGAGTAAATTAACAGTATCAAAAACCACGTTAACCCTTCCCTTTACCTATTCACACAGTGATCATAATGGATGTATCGCCACTTCTTCAAATGATTATTGTTCCACACTTAATCTATTGTATTGATGTTTGGGGGAATGCGTGTAAAACAATCACAAAGCCTATTTTTGTATTACAGAAAAGAGCTGTAAGAATTATCACTAGAAAGCATTACCGTCATCCATCAAGTACATTATTTTATCAACTAAAATTACTGAAGTTCCATGATTTGGTAGACTATAATATTTTATCAGTTATGTATAGAGCTCAAAATAATGCATTACCTTTAAATATCCAAATGCACTTTGTTAAAAGACAAAGTTGTTATAATCTTAAGGGAACAGAGTTGTTTGTAAAACCACAATTCAGAACCAGTTTGAAGGGACGTTCTACCTCAATTCAGGGAATTAGATTATGGAATGGCTTGGAGAATGTAGTTAAAAATGCCAAGTCAATGTTTACATTTAAAAAAATGATCAAAACAAATATGTTAAAAAAATATATGTGAAATAACGTAATGTGTATTGCATTAGTTAGAAAATTAGAAAGTGTTAGTCAGTTTGTACTGTATTAGTATTAGTTAGAAAACTAGAAAGAGTTAGTCATTTTGTACTGTATTAGTATTAGTTAGAAAATTAGAAAGAGTTAGTCATTTTGTACTGTTGGTTGAAGAATATTATTGTTTAACCTGATTGTTGGAAAAAGTTGGTTGAAGATTATTATTGTTTACATGGTTTGACTACTGTTGTTAAATCTGATTGTTGGAGATAAGGGGCAGATATAATAAGATTTATTCTTCTTTCTGCCACCTTTCATTTTTTTACATTTTGTACACTATCATTATGAGATTGCCTTGTATTGTTTCTTTTGTAAAAAAATGAACAAATTTAATAAACATAAACATAAACATAAACATTACAGAAAACTCTTTTACATAAAACTGAACAGAATCATAACAGTCAGCAAGTAACATGGCTTAATTTGTAAGGGTTGTTAAATATATATGTGCTTGTAAATAATAATAATAATAATAATAATTATTATTATTATTATTATTGTTGTTGTTGTTGTTGTTGTTGTTGTTGTTGTTGTTGTTGTTGTTGTTGTTGTTGTTATATATTTTTTGTGGACCCTACCAGTCCGGGGACCACAGTTTGAAAACCACAGTTCTAGATAATGTAGTTCAGTGTTTGTGTATTTTTTTGACTGAATCTAAACTTAGACTGAGACATCTTGAACTAAGCTGGTCCAGATGGGGCTCCTGGAAGTGAGCTCTCCTTTTCACCTCCTGACCTCTCGCTCACTTCTTGTCTCTGTCTCCAAACAGACATTATGCTGTCCTGGTCAGATGGTCGTGTTTTGGAACAAAAGTTTTACCTGACCTGCACAGAGTCTAAATATTCTTTCAAAGACAGGTAGTCCTCAACTTCCGGCGGTATCGACTTACGGCGATTCGACTTTACGAACGCGCTCCCATTGAAAAGCATTGTTCGAGTTACGCCGTTTATGCGCCTTTACAGCAGAAAATACGGTACCGAAACTAAACTTAGGGGAGCTTGAAACTTACAGGAGAGAAGGGGGTAGCTGGAAACAAAACTTAGGGGAGCTTGAAACTTACAGGAGGGGGTTTCCACTGACGCGCTCAGTGGAAACTTACAGAGCAGGCAGACCTCTGGACCGCGCGTGGAAATACAGGAGGAGCGGAGGACAGCTGAGCAATGAGCTAACATGCTAGCAACAAGCTAACATGCTAACAGACGTTGCTGTAAACGCTGTGGACCTCGTGAAGCAAGCTGCAGAGCTCGGAGGTGCATGAGCATGCTAACAGACGGAGGAAGAAATGACCAGCTCCCAGTAAGAAATTAACTTTTTTCTTCATTATGGCTCCTAAATGTATGTGGTTTTTGATAATTACCGGTATGTAGGGTAATGTGTTAGGATAGGCTAAGTGCTTGGTAAAAATACAGTACTGTACCTATGAGGTGCTTGGATGTATGAGGTGCCCTTTGGATGTATGAGGTGCATGTATGAGGTGCCCTTTGGATGTATTTTCGACTTACTGCGATTTTCGTGTTACGAACGGGCGTAGGAACGGAACTCGTTCGTAAGTCGGGGACTACCTGTATGCTACTTTTCTTAAACTGATAAGACTCCTAACATTTAATAAAATTGGATGTTTGATATGATTTGCCAGTCGATGCCACAAATCAAATACTTAATGATCTTTGAAGGAATAATATGTTTATTTTTGGGTTCCTACAGGAGAAACGTTCAATGGTTTAATCCAGATAGAAAATACTTAGAGTAATTATTCCAATAATTTAGATGTATCATTTTGATTTTTCTTAGAAATGTTGCTTATATTTGTGTGTCAAGACAGAGGAATAGCTTTTAAATAGTTTTGAACTCAAAAGAGAAAACATGAAATGTTCATACAGTATTTGTGTTGTCCACATTATAAGAAAAATGTAAACCATCCTGTAGCTGCCATCAAGGGCAAATCTCATTTTATGCATTATTCAATATTCAGTTAAAGAGAGCAATAAATATTAGTGTTTAATATAAAACATTTAATAATCGATAAGTAACAACTTTCAGTAATTTATGTTGTTAAGGTTCATTTTTTCTGTTAAAATGCATTAAAATGTATGGGGGAACGTATCTTTTGTTCCGCATGCCACGTTGTTTCCCTTGGAGTAAGATTGATTGACACAGTTGCCATGGAAACCGTTAGAGAACCGTTACTGCAGAAGAGACTACTACAAGAAGTTCCCCCTGAAGACAAAGGGGTGTTTTACGTTTCTTTTTGTAAGAAGAAGCTGTAGAAAATCGTCTTTATTCCTCTGGAGTTAATGTGGCCAATGAGGTACGATTTATTGTTTTATTTGTGTCTTTTACAGTACAGTATTTGTCTTTTATTTCTGTAAATCTTTATTTGCCGTGAACTAATTTAGGTCTGTGTTTCTTTTTAGTTCTGACGGCATTTTTGGGGCATTGAGTCACGTTTGTCTACAATAAATGTCTGTTAAAACCCAAGAACAACGTTGATCCATAACTGAACTCGAGAGGAGTAACACATCCCCTTCCTCATGTTTCAAGTGTCCATCATGTGTTATTTTTCTTTGTTAATCTTATCTCAGCAGTTTGCGTTTATGAATCCATGTTCAAACTGAAACAAATAGTTCATTTTGAGAAAAATAGAGATCAGCAGCTAATTGTTTTACATCACCAACAACAGACTCCCTGTCAGAGGTGAAAACTGAACTACCGTACTTGTTCCTCCGGCTCAGATATCACAGCCAAGACTGCAAATTTCTGCCTCGCTGATGAAAATGATTCTGATTTCTAGAAATATCAGCTGATGCTCCAGAGCTGACTCTGAAACCTGAGGTCCTTCCTTAGCTCCACTGATCCAGACCTGGTAGTGTCCATAACCCTTTCTGCTGACGATGAGCTGCAGACCCCTGAGTTCCCCCTTCCCTCCTTGAAGTTCTGAGCCCTGCCCAAACAGCTTTGGACCAAAGTCAGACACCTTATCTCATCATATTCGGTGGTGAAGCCTAAACCAGTACTGTATATGTTCTGGTTAAATCCCTCTGTTGCCAGCTGATAAAATAACTTTCTCTTCCTGGCTGTAACTTTCTCTTCAATTTTGCACAATCATCAATATTCACTGGTTCAGATACCCAAAGTGACATAAACATGTTTTGTCAGCAGTTTCAAAATAAAAAAACTATCTGGTTATAATAAACTCTAAAACCTCCATTGTCAATCAAAATGATCCTGTTATAAATATTGATATTTAATTTATATATTTTAATCAGTTCATACTCCATTAGTTCAAAGGGTTTTATTGTGTCAAAAACTATAAATGTCCAAATTTTTCACCAGATGCAGAACAATTTCAAATGTTTTATTCAATATAGACAATTATTGAATCTTGCCGTTTTGTTGAATAAAGACTTGTTTTGTTTGTTTTATTTTGTTATTTTCCTTTATTTCCTATGAAATGTTCTCCTTTTCTTTATTTCCATTTATTCTCTGGGCAAGCAGAAGATGCACACTAAAAACTGCTAGGTTAGAAAAAAAACCAGTTTGTAATCCAGCTCTGGGTCAATTTTGCACAGCGCCAACCATCAGTAGTTTTTCCTCAGCAGGGTTTGGGTTTATCAGTTTGACACAGCATATTTGGTTTACAAGTTACAAATTTTCTACAACAAAATTAGGTTAAAATGACGAATGTGTTATTAGAGCTACAAAAAAAACACCACTTAATCTGGGTTATAAGAAAATTACAACTTGGCTATATCTGGAGCGAACCACATTGGTCAGGGTACACCCTGGACAAGGACACACAGAGAGACAAACCAGACAAACAACCATTCACACTCCTACCCACACCTAGGGACAACTTGGAGTTCCACATCAACCTAACATGCATGTTTTTGGTCTGTGGGAGGAAACCAGAGTCCCTGGAGAAAACCCACATGCTCACAGAGAGAACACGTACACTTCACACAGGAAGGGCCACACTTAGATTTGAACCAGGATCTGTTTACTGTGAGGCAGCAGTACAGCCCTTTTTTAATGTCACTTTGTAATAAACACTAATAGTCATTTCTGTGAAATGTACAAGATGATAATTGTATTTTATAAATCACAATGGTGGTTTATGTTTAATGAAAGGATGTTCACAAGTTGTTCTGCTCAACTGAGTGAGGCTTCTGATGCAAGTTGAAACATGAGAAAGTAGTCATAGGTTGTATGTTTACACTGGAACAATCAGAAAATAATGGCTGGATGGATGGAGGGAGGGAAGGAGGGATGGATGGATGGATGGCTAATGGGTGGATGGCTGGATGGATATGGATGGATGGATGGATGAATGATGGGTGAATAGATGGACAGATGAATACATGAAGATGGATGGATGATGATGGATAGATGATAGATGGATGAATGATGGATGAATGGATGGACAGATGAATGGATGGATGGAAGAATGGATGGATGGATGGATGGATGGATGATGGATGATGGATGGGTGGGTGGATGGATGATGGATGGATGAATGGATGGATGGATGATGGATGGTGAATGGTAGATGAATGGATAGATGGATGGAAGAATGGATGGATGATGATGGATGAATGGATGGACAGATGGATGGATGGATGGATTCATTCATTCATTCAACCTTTATTTAGTCAGGTAAATCTTTTGAACCTCATGGGCTCATTTACGAAAGCGACCTGCTAAAACTAAAGAACAATGAACAGTAATGGTAGAATTTCCTTAAACAATAAACAATCAAACAATAAACAATAGAAAACAAAAGAGAGAGAAAAAAAATATATATATATATATATATACATATATATATATATATATATATATATACATATATATATATACATATACATATATATATATATATACATATATATATATATATATATATATATATATATATATATATATATATATATATATATATATATATATATATATATACATACATACACATTCCTCCTTTTAACAAAGTATCAAAAAACTAGCAAAACATTATAAGGTAGACGTATAAAATCAAAGACAGGAACAAATCTGCATTGGTTTTTGCCAGGATTCCAACAGATTCTGAAAACCATTTAGAGAAGTCAAGGTCGAGAGCTTCAGATCTTTTTGTAAGATATTCCATGAAGCAGGAGCGGAGTAGGAGAAGGCCCTTTTTCCAAGTTCAGTCCTCACTGACGGAACACTGCAGGTAATCATGTCCTGAGAGCGCACGCTGTAGCTGCACTCACGCAAAGACATGTAGGAGGAGGAGGAGGATGGAAGAATGGATGGATGATGGATGGGTAAGTGGGTGGTGGATGGATGAATGATGGATGGATGAATGGATAATGGATGGATGACAGATGAATGGATGGACAGATGGATGGATGAATGGATGGATGAATGGATGGATGGATGGTGAATGGTAGATGGATGGATAGATGGATGGAAAAATGGATGGATGATGATGGATGAATGGATGGACAGATGAATGGATGGATGGATGAATGGATGGATGATGGATGGGTAGGTGGGTGGTGTATGGATGGATGATGGATGGATGGATGAATGGATAATGGATGGATGATTGGTGGATGGATGATGATGGATGAATGGATGGACAGATGGATGGATGGATGGATGGAAGAATTAATGGATGGATGGATGATGGATGATGTATGGGTTGGTTGGTGGTGGATGGATAGATGGATGGATGGATGAATGGATGGACAGATGGATGGATGGATGGATGGAAGAATGGATGGATGGATGAATGGATGGTGATTGGTAGATGGATGGATAGATGGATGGAAGAATGGATGGATGATGGATGGGTAGATGGGTGGTGGATGGATGGATAGATGAATGGATAATGGATGGATGGATGGATGTGTGGGTGGATGGATGATGATGATTGATGAATGGATGGACAGGTGGATGGGTGGATGGAAGAATGGATGGATGGACGGACGGACGGATGGACGGACGATGGATGGATGATGAATGAATGATAGATGGACAGATGAATGGATGGATGGAATAATGGATGGATGGAGGAGGATGATGGAGATGGATGGATAGATGGAAGAATGTATGGACGGTGGTGGATGAATGGATGGACAGATGGATGGATGGATGATGGATGGAAGAATGGATGGATGGATGATGGGTGGATGGATGAATGGATTAATGATGGATGGATGGATGGATGGAACAATGAATGGATGGATGGATGATGGCTGGATGAATGGATGGATGGATGAATGGCCAAGATGGTGTAGTGGTTAGGGCGTTTGACTTGGGACCCGAAGGACGCGGGTTCGCGTCCCGGCCACTACACATCTTGGGGTGTCTATGAGTGCACACCTATTTCTCCAGCTCCCCGAGCGCCTTCTATGGCTGCTCACTGCACCACCTGGTAGGTGGTTGGGTTAAATGCAGAGACGAATTTCGTCTGTGTATGGGAAACATACGCAGATGACAAGATTAGACAATTATTATTATTATTATTATGATGGATGGATGGATGGATGGAACAATAAATGGATGGATGGATGATGGCTGGATGAATGGATGGATGGATGAATGGATGGATGGAAGAATGGATAGATGGATGATGGATGGATGGTGAATGGTAGATGGATGGAAGAATGGATGGATGGATGGATGGATGGATAGATGGATGGATGGAAGAATGGATGGATGATGATGGATTGACAAATGATGGATGGATGGATGGATGGATGGATGGAAGAATGGATGGAAAGATGGCTGATGGGTGAATGGATGGATGGAAGAATGGATAGATGGATGATGGATGGATGATGGATGGATGGATGGATGGTGAATGGTGGATGGATGGATAGATGGTTGGAAGAATGGATGGATGGATGGAACTAAAATCTGGTGCAGTACAAATTAGACAGTTTTTCTATATATTTGTTCTCTGCTTGAACTAAAAATAACAATTTGTGACTGATTACAAAAACTGCATTTCTTTATGTTTATTAATATTATTGCCATCAGGTTGGCATTTTCAAAAATGATAGTTTAGTAGCATGTGTGTAACCTTTGTGGGTTTTTCCTCAGCAACTTGACAAAAACATGTAAAAACATTTGCACTGTAGCTGGACGTTAATGAAGCTGTAAACTATTAGAGCAAACACATTAGTTTTTATTTTTGTTGTCAATGATGTCAAGCCTGGACAAGAGAAAAGCTGCAATTCCCTTTTCCTTTTGTCATTCTAAATATGTGACAACTGGTTTGCGACCATAGCTGTTCATTTAAGCTTTTTTTATATTCCACATTTAATAAATATGCAAATTAAGCAGTCTGTCTCACAAAGATCCTTGGGAGGAACACAAAATCTTATATCTGACATAAAGAAAGTACATCAACAACCTGAAAGTTTTGCACCATAACTCATGTTCCCGGAAGGAAGGGAACGAGGTGCAACACATGACTATGGGAATTGCGCCGCCGCGCGTTCACCTGAAGTAATACATTCACGCCTTTACGATAGGTGGGCGTCAAGGGAACGAGGTGCAACACATGACTATGGGAATTGCGCCGCCGCGCGTTCACCTGAAGTAATACATTCACGCCTTTACGATAGGTGGGCGTCAGCGTCACCACAGAGGCCCCGCCCTCTTGGTATAAAGACGCATGCGCCCATCTACATTTCTCCAAGAGCACTTCACCGAGCTTGGGCACTGAAAGGGCAAATGTGTGTTGCACCTCGTTCCCTTCCTTCAGGGAACATGAGTTATGGTGCATAACTTTCAGTTTCCTTATCAGTCAGTCACTCGGTGCAACACATGACTATGGGAATGTAATTCATTCACGCCCTGAAAATGCTCTGGAAAAATGCATGCTTGTGAGAACTCATGCCAACTTTAGGCGTTTTAGCTGTTCTCTACTGTGTGTTAGAAAGAACAGCCTGAGTGACATCACATGCTGTGACATCCAAACTGTAGTGTTTTGCAAACGTGTTTGTGGAACTCCAGTTGACAGCAGCACAGATGTCTGCCACTGGCACACCCTTAAAAAGAGCCCATGAGGCAGCTAGCCCTCGAGTGGAATGGGCGTGTACCCCAAAGGGCACCTGTTGACCTTTGCTGCTGTACGCCCTTTTTATGGCCTCAGTCACCCAGTGTGAGAGGCGCTGCTTTGAAAGGGCTCTGCCAATAGCAGGATTGGCAAAACATACAAACAGTTGGTTTGTTTTCCTCCAACTGACAGTTCTGTTAATGTAAACACTCAGGGTCCTGACAGGGCAGAGTGCATTCAGCCTCCTCTGTTCCTCAGTGAGAACAGGGTGGGAGGAAACGCTGAGAGCTCAAAGTCTAGACTTCTGGGATTTAGAGTTGGAACCTTTGGCACGTATGTGGGGTTAAGACACAGGGTGACCTTTGACCCGTCTGGGGCATACCTAGTACACAATGGGTGCACAGATAAAGCGTGGAGGTCACTCACATGTTTAGCTGAGCAAAGAGCTAAGAGCAAAGCAGTTTTATAAGATAACAAATCTATCTTAATGCTACTGAGTGGCTCAAATGGAGGCCCACACAAAGCATCCAGGACTAACTGTAGGTCCCAGTCTGGGGCCAGAGTCCTGCTAGGGGGCCTTTTCCTCAGTACGCCCTTCATGAAACGTATCATGAGAGGGTGGGCGCCGGGTGATTTACCTCCCTAGCCTTTGTGACACGCAGAGATGGCTGACAAAAAAAACTTTAATAGTGGAAAAGGAGCGGCCTTTCTCCAGTAGGTCTTGTAGAAAAGTGAGGAGCTGGACCAGGTCCCAGGAATATGAGATAATATTCCTTTCTAGACAATAGGCCTCAAAAACACGCCATTTGCGAGTGTAAGAGTCTGGGTTGACTGGGCTCTCGCTCCCTGTATTGTATTTATGACGTTACCGGGGAGGCCGGAGGCCATCAGCCGGTTCCTCTCAGCGGCCAGGCCGAGAGTTGCCACAGTTCTGGACGTGGGTGAAGGAGCTGCCCGTGGGCCTGAGTCAGCAGGTCCCTGTGGGGGGGCAGCTGCCATGGTGTCCCTGACAACAGTGAGATCATTTCTGGGAACCACGGTTTCTGTGGCCATCTGGGAGCTATGAGTATCAGGGAAAGAGCTCCCCTGCGTACACGTTCCAACGTCGCCTGAATCAGAGGGACAGGGGGGAACGCGTAATATAGCACCCCTGCTGGCTAGTTGTGTGCCAGAGCATCTGTTCCCAGCGGTGCATCTGTTTCCTTTAATGAGAAGTATAGGACGTAGTGCGTGCTGATTTTGCAGGCGAACAGGTCAACGGATGCCCGCCCGTATCATGTCCAGATCTGGTCCACGATACACGGGTTCAGCCTCCACTCTGAATCTAGCAGTGGCCCTCTGGAGAGGGCGTCTGCCCCATGGTTTAGCTCGCCCGGGATGTGTGTCGCTCTCAGTGACAATATTCGGGGGCTACACCACGTGAGCAGCTTGTGTGTCAGGCTGAGGAGGGGTCGGGACCTTGTCCCCCCTTCTCTGTTGATAAAAGACACTGTTGTCCAGTTGACTTATTTTATCAACACGTGTTGTTTTGTAATCAGCCTCTTCTTGTAAAAGTGCTTCATGGACAGAAAAACAGCTTTCAGTTCCAGGAAGTTGATGTGGAGCCTTGCCTCCTGCTGTTTCCAGACCCCTTGGGCGCGCTGGTTTCTGTAGAACGCTCCCCAACCTCTCTTTGAAGCATCTGTGGTGATCACCACACGAGACAGTACTCGTCTCAGCGGGACACCTGTTGTGAACACTGAAGGGGCCCTTTAGGGTTCCAGGGCTGTCACGCACTCTGGGCTGATCAGTATCTTCTCTGCCTACCTGAGGGAGGCAGGATGCATTTGTTTGTTTAGCCACATCTGCAGAGCGCGCATTTTTAATAAAGCCTGAGGCACACAGACGATTGCTGCTGCCAGAAGACCCAGGAGACGCTGGCACAGTTTGAGAGACACTCTCTGGCCCAGCTGAAAGTGTGCCAGGCAGAGGCAGATGGATGAAATCCAAGCCTCTGAGAGCCATGCTCTGTACAGAATGGTGTTGACCTGTACTCCCAAAAATACAGTAATCTGGGATGGTATCAGATTGCTTTTCTGCAGGTTTATGACGGAGCCCAGAGCCTCTAGGTGAGTCATCACCATCTGTGAGTGCTGCTGGGCTTGTGCTTTGTCGTCGGCGAGGATCAACAGATCGTCCAGATAATTCATAATTCTGACCCCTTGGCCCGTGAGTGGGGTTACGGCTGCGTCCAGACATATTGTAAATGTTCTTGGTGCAGTTTTTAATCCGAAAGGTAGAGCCAGAAATACGTAAGTTTTTCTTTCGAATACAAAGCGTAGATATTTTCTGTCTTTTCCAGATGCTCACATGGAAAAATGCATCTTTCAGATCCACTGTACAGGTGTAATCCCCCGGTCTCACCGACTGGATCACCTGTCTCAGCGTGAGCATCCTGAATTTGTAAGTTTTTATCCTTCTGTTCAGTGCTCTGAGATCCAGTATAGGTCTCAAGCCCTGGTCTCATTTTGGCACGAGGAAGTACTTGCTATAGTGACCCGTGTGTATATCATGTGTTGGAACAATATTTATCACTCCTTTCTGCAGCATTGTTGATATTTCTTCCCTCAAGATGTGTGCACGGTCTGGGTTTATGTTTGACAGCAGCACCCCTGTGAACGGGGGTGGCCTCTTGTGGAACTGCAGCCGGAGGCCTTGACAGACTGTTGACATGACCCACGTGTTTGGATGACACGCCCCCCAGGCCTGAGTGTGTGCGTTGAGCCTGTGAGGCATGTGTATTCTGGGTTGTTTGTGTGTCGTGGGTGCGGGAGGGGGAGCAGTTGCCTCCCCCCGCTCGGCCCCGGATGAGCTGACCTGTCCACCAGCGGTCGCCAGGAAGTCTACCTGCTCCAGACAGACTCCTGACGCCCCACTGAGGCTCATTGTCTTCTGACCTGACACCTTGTGTTTCACGAGGGAGGAGGGGTGATTGCCCTCTCCCTTCATCATGACTGTTTTCATAAAAATGGTGCTATGTTGTTGTTGTTTTTTGAGTCAAGAACCAGGGCAGTTTGTGCTTTTGGTACTTTATTTCCGTGTTTTAAAGAACAAAGCATCTTTACACACACAGCAGAAACATTTTGTTTTGTGCACACACGAATGTCACCAGCTTTTTGCTGCTTTTCACACATAAAGTCTGGGTTTAAAAGTCTGGGTTCCCGTACCACATGGGCGGACGAACCTGTAAAACTGTGAAGTGGTCCCGTTTCGTCAGGCCAACTTCTGCCTTCTGTCACGGTTAGTCGAGGAAGTTCTCGGCGGAACCGCTTGGCGAGGAACGAACCTGTTCATGGCCCACGACTGGCCAGCCTGAGGTGGTCCTGTTGCGGGTCTCTGCCGCTTCTCCCTGTCGTAAGCTGGCCTTTTTTGTGGGGGACGGCGTGTGGCTGATCGGTGTCGAGGCTGCGCGGCCCTGCTCCCACTGGTGTCTCTGGGGGTGCAAAAGCTTTTCTCAGCAGCTCCTCGCGTAGGGCTTTGGCCTGTTTTCGTCTTTGCTCCAGCCTGCTCTGGATACGCTCCAGAGCCCCTCCGAAGAGCCCCGACGGTTTGATCGGGTGGTGGAGGAAGGGGTACCGCTGGCCCTTCGGCAGGTCCGTCAAGGTCAACCACAGGTGGCGCTGGGCGATGACCACTTCAGCCATGCATCTCCCCTGAGTGATGGGCGCAGTCCCCATCATCCGGAGGACTAAGTCAGTCGTCTTGCGGGCTTCCTCCAGGATCTCTGCCACACCCTTTTTGTTCGTTATTTGCTTGAGATCCTACAGCTTCTTTGCCAAGTAGGCTTGCATCATGGCCGAAGCGTTCATGGCGCGGACCGCGAGGCCCTGAGCTCGGTAACATTTTTCGAGCTGGGAGGCCGAGGCGCAGCAGGCTTTGTTGGGCAGAGTTGGCTTTGCGCCCGACGTCCTAGGGGCTAAGTGAGCCGCCAGCGTGTCCTCCATCTGTGGGACAGTGGCGATTCCTGCTGCCTCCATGCCGGCGACGTTGAGGAACTAGGAGAGTGGCAGAAGCATGGGAGCCCTGGGTTCAGCCCAGGTGCGAGTGAGCTCCGTCAGGAAATCCGGAAAAATCGGCATCCTGTGCCTCGTGGCCGACTGCTGTTTTGCAAAGAAATAATTCCCCGCCAACCTCATTACCTGTTGGCGAGGTGGGGGTTCTGGCCAGCTGATCCGCAGCGTGTCTGCCGCTCTGTGACACAAGTCGAACAGAGCGGGGATGGAGACATCTGTCTCTGGCTGAGCTGTCGCCGGGTTCTGGGAGAAGTCTTCTTCTTCCCCCTAGTCCTCGTTTTCAGCTTCGTCACCTGAAATTTCACCCGAGGCTGTTAGCGAGAGCTCGTCTGCGCGTAACAGGCTTCTCGTGTCAAACTCGATGGTGGAGTCCCTGACGGGAGCCGTCATGTCCATACTGTCCCCCCAGTCCATGTGGCCTCTGTTCTCCAGGTCCACGGCCTCGAGCTCCGATGTGGGAGTGAGTGCCTCTGTGAGGTCTGGGTCCCGTGTCGCTGCGGAGCTACCCATTGCCTTGACCACGATGTCCACTCGACGCTTCCTCACAGCCTCAAGCATCTGGCTGCAGTGAGGGTAGGACTCGGGGGATTCCAGTGCTGTCTTAGCGTGCAACATCCCCAGGCAGAAGGGACAGGCCTTGTGGGTGTCCGTCGCAGAATGGGAGTAGCCGCAGCCGCTGGGGCAGGCTCGGGAGCTGGGGCTCGCTGGCCTGCTGGTCTTCTTAAAATTTTTGGTTTTCGCTTTCCCTTCTCTGGAGCCATGGCTGAGAAGAGTCGAGCTCGTTAGCTGAGCTAATGTGGTCCGGAGACGTCCTCTTCATCGAGTTGCTTTCGCTGGCTAGCCTGCTAACTCCGTTAGCTAGGTAGTGATGTGACGCAGTTCGCACCGTCGAGCGAAGCAGCTGCGAAGAGAGAAGAAAAAAACCTTGAGGTTAAATAAAAGGCACTGGGCTAGCTTTCACTAGCCCAGCAGTACACAGGAAATTTCTCTGTATGCTCAGTGTAGGGAGCGAGCTCACCTCCGGTCGAGCGATGTAGTCACAGAGAGTCCCACGAAGTTCAGGTGTAAGCAAGGTGAAGGGCAAAAAGAGAAAGATAGATGGGTGCACGCGTCTTTATACCAAGAGGGTGGGGCCTCTGTGGTGACGCTGACGCCCACCTGCCGTAAAGGCGTGAATGTATTACTTCAGGTGAACCGCGCGGCGGCGCAATTCCCATAGTCATGTGTTGCACCGAGTGACTGACTGATAAGGGAACTAAACAAAGTAAAAGTATGAAAACCATAATAAACAGAACATGATAATTAAACTCAACACAAATAATAAACCCACAACTGAACCATTAGAATCAAATTTGGTTTTCAGCTTAGATTTCAGACCACTTGTACTTTGTACAAAATTATTATGTAAAGATAATAATAGTTTATTTATTGCTCCACTGGACGCAGCTTTGAGATTATGCTGAGCCCAGCTGAATAGTTTCATCATCCTGAGGACGCTGCAGCAGGAAATTCAATCTTCCTGATGGAGAATGACTGTGAAGATTTTTGTTTTTACCATCAGGACTGGTTTTCTGTCTGTATTTGAAAGAGATTACCAGTAGAGGGAGAACTTCCATCTCTAATGTTCTATGAAACTTCCCTGAAATTGAGGGTACCACTCTTCTATTTGATGTCTTTTGCATTACTTTATCCTGACACAATTTAAAATGGACACACACATCTTGATACTATCTTTACCGATGTTCTTTCGAGATGTCATCACAAAGAACGAGTTCCTTCATCTCTTTTTGTATGCAGACATTACACGTTGATACAAATGGGGTTTGTCTTCGTTAGCTTTTCCAGTGCCAAACCGTTACTTCTGCTGCAGTTTTCAGTGTAACAGTATACTGCTGTGTACTCAGTGACCCTCTCTAATGCAGCTCCTTTTTGCTCTAGTGTTGCTTGTTCTCCGCCCCATCCACTCCCTCCCCGTTCTCTCTTGGCCATTACCGACTGGCTGGCAGGGACCATAATCAATTCTTTCTGTCAGCATGGTAGCAAAGGAAAAAAGTGCTTGCGTCAGAGTCATTACAGGCAGTATAAAAGCCTGAGTAATGCAGATTCACTGTGCAGTCGACCCAGCTACATCCCTGAAACAACGCAACCCATCTCTCCAGTCATGGCTTCTATGGGCTTTGACCACTACTTGCCTTCCACGTACAAGAGGAGAGCAGTGGCGCACAGCGCAGGATATGGAGCAGGAGGAGGAATTGGATCTAGGTCTACCTACTCCACCCACTTTGCCCCAGTAACTTCTTATGCATCCTCACGCCGGAGTTATCCCACATCCACCCGAGCTGCTTCCAGCTACTCCGCCGTGCGTCCTGCTGCAGCTGCCCCCGAGCTCCGCCTCGACCACGCAGTCCAAGTGAGCTCCGAGTTCAAAGTCTTGCGGACGCAGGAGAAGGCTGAGCTCCAGGACCTGAACGACCGCTTTGCGAGCTTCATCGATCGGGTCCATGAGTTGGAGCAGCAGAACAAGTTGCTGGAGACGGAGCTGCTCCTGCTCAGGCAGAAGCAGGCCGAGCCTTCCAACGTTCGGGCCCTCTACGAGCACGAGATCCGCCAGCTCCGTGCCGCTGTCGACGAGGCCCGCCACGAGCAGCAGGCCGCCCAGCACCACAAGGATGAGATGGAGGACGTGCTGAAGAACATGCAAAAGCGCTATGAGGACGAGGTTCTGGGCAGAGAGGGAGCAGAGGGGCGGCTCATGGACGCCAGAAAGGGAGCAGACGATGCTGCTCTGGACCAGGCAGAGCTTGAGAAGAGAGTCGACACCCTGCTGGACGAGCTGGCCTTCCTGAAGCGCATCTGTGAGAGCGAGATAGCAGAGCTGCAGGCCCAGGTGCAGTACAGCATGGAGGTGTCGGTGGGGATGGAGGTCTCCAAGCCGGACCTTTCCTCTGCGCTCCGGGACATCCGAGGGCAGTATGAGAAGCTGGCTCACAATAACCTTCAAGCAGCCGAGGAGTGGTTCTGCGACAAGATGAGCGTGATGGCCGTGGGCTCAACTCGCAACACCGAGAGCGCGCGCAGCGCCAAAGACGAAGCCGGCGAGTACCGCCGACTGCTGAAAGCTAGGACGCTGGAGATCGACGCAGGGCGTGAGATGATCCAAGCTCTAGAAAACCAACTGCAGGAAGTGGAGGAGAAACAGAGCGACGAGATCTCTGCAATGCAGGTAAACCATCAGCACACACAGCAACAGAGCGCACGCTCCCCAAAACAACGTCTTTTCCAACAGATGTCAGTCCGACACAAAGTTTCAAGTTGTTACTGAGATAAAACGTTTGATGTCTACATGTATAATGCACTTTTTTATTATTTCCATTCATCCAGGACGCAATAAGTAACCTGGAGGAAGAACTAAGGGCCAACAAGAACGACATGGCTCGCTACTTGAAGGATTATCAGGACCTGTTGAATGTGAAAATGGCACTGGACATTGAAATCGCAGCATACAGGTGTTTATCTAGTTGCATTAATTTATGCTCAAAAGCTGTATTTTGTAATAACTGTGGGGATTCATGTGTGCCTCCTTCTGTTAGGAAACTCCTGGAAGGAGAGGAGGACCGTCTGAGTGCAGAAAGACCAGGCCAGTTCAGCGTTTACTCCCAGGCCGTGAGCAGTGCCCCGTCCTACGGGAGAGTCCAGGTGTCCATGCGGCCTCAGCTGAGCTCTGCAGCTCCGTACCTGCTGAGCTCACGCCTCTATTCATCTCTGCTTCCCACGGAGGACGCCATATCTGCAAGCCAGGCGCAGCAGGCCGAGGCCAGACCGCTGCAGGAGGAGGAAGAAGAGGAGGGAGAACAGGTGGAGGAGGAAGAAGATGAGAAAGAGGAGGAGGAGGGGGGAGATGAGGAGCAGGGAGGAGAGGGAGAGGAAGAGGCTAAACAAGAGGAGGAAGCTGAGGAAGACGATGCAGAAGGTTAGTTTAGACTTTTAGCTTCAGTGATGTTTAATAAAAGAACTGTTTCTCATTTCTGTTGCTTTTCTGTCCATGAAGTGGGTCAAGGAGGCGAAGAAGAGGAGGAAGAAGAAGGAGAAGAGGACAGCCAGCCTCAAGAAGAAGAAGATGTTGATCAAAAGGAAGAAGATGGTGAAGAGGATGTGAAAAAGAAGGAAGAAACGAAGAAAGAATAAATAAAAAAAATCTGTGAAAACCTTTAAATGAAACCGTCAACGTTTTCCGGTGCTCAATGCTGCATTAAAACCAAATAAAAACTAACTTGACCTCATTAATGTCTGTAAACATATGACCCCCCCTGAACAACTAACAGCATGTATTAATACAATGTGTGCACAGAAAGCAAAGAATAGCAGCGTTAAAAAAAACAGGAGGTGTCCGGAGGAGATCCTGCTTTGTGGAGATCTGTGTGCAGGTGCTCTTCCTGACACCAAACTGTGCTTACACGACTGTCTTCATGTGCAATATACACAGTTTGTGATGCCTTCAAGTCCCCACTAAGTGCTTTAAGTCCCATCATGCATTGCATTGAACTTCAATAAAGCCTTGAAGCCTTCTCAACCTAAAGCTGGCTCTGGGCTTTTTTCATTTGTGCACATATGAACCAGCACTGCTGCAATGAGGAGTCAAATCAAATCAGCTTTAGACGCACACACACACACACACACACACACACACACACACACACACACACACACACACACACACAAAATGCATAGCCAGTATTAAATGAATGTGCATGCTTTCCAGCCTGAAGCCTTGTATTCAGAGTTTAAAACACGCTTCTTTCTCAGCTGAGAGAGTTAATGGAAGTTAATGGAAAAGTGTGTCAGGCGCAGACCTTTGCTCGTTCCCACAGGGATGCACTGCAGACAGGAAGAGAACCCTGCACAGTCAGCAAGTCAATCAGAGTGTATAAAACACAAACAAACCAGTGCATTAGCTTCAGACCTCTAATTTGACAGATCCACTGCTTTATTTTAGTGCTTTACAGAAGAGTTGAGTTACAGAAGCTTTTTTTTTGGTTGTCTTTATCTGAAGTCAGCAGATTGCCTCTGTCCTGACATATGTCTTCGTGCTCAGCAAGCTGACGCCAGTACTTCTCCCCTCTTCTTCACATCAACCCCCCACCATCCACATCACTGTCCATAAATCAGGACACTGAAACCTTTATGACTCAGCTTCTGCTGCACCGCAAGAGACGGCCAAGTGTCGATTCGGGCAAAGCAGCAAGACAGAAAAAAGAAAGCAATGTCATTATTTCATTAGGAGAGGAAGGAGAGGATGAGGAGGATCTGAGGTGAGAGCAGAGAGGCCGTTGAGGCATCTCACTGCTCCAAACCTTGACAGAGGACAGAGTGTTTATTATTCAGAGGCGGCGTGGAAGAATCAGGGGCGCCTCTGAGCCATTTGCAGAGAAGCAGTTTCAATCACTTATAGAACCCAAAACACATGCAGCCTGAACATCTGTCTTTTCACTGACTCAGAAAAACACACACACATTAGTGAGCGTGAAGGGGGAGCCTCTGTTTGAAGAGCCCTTTGAAATATTATATCACCTTACTACACGAACAGAAGCACATCATTTCATTTTGGGAACATGTCGTTGGTGTTTTATGAAAACAGCACCGGGGCGCACTCCTCCTCCTCCTCTGCTTCAGTTCAATTCACTTTACTCATACAGTGCAGGTCACAACTAGAGTTGTAGATCGAACAAGTCATCAGTTTATTTCAAACTTCTAAACAGAATGCATTAAAATCTTATTAACAGTAACACACAAAGTAAACGTTTTATCAATAAAAGTCGTCCTGTGCAGTCTTACACATGTCTTTTCAAGTGTTTACAATTCTTCAGCCCCTGTATTTGGCTATAAGCCAAAAAACACACACAAAAAAACAGCAAGTACAGATGTATCTCAAAAAGTAGAGTCAGCCTCACAAACAGAAACTTGAGCTGGTTCCACAAGACAAGAGTCTGATGAAAACTGCCTCCCATTCTCCTTTTTTTACGTTCTACTATAGAGTTTCTATAGGAGTTACAAGTAAACCTACAGTCTGAGAGCAAAATGCTCCGTTTAGTAAATTAGAAAGAACAAGTGGATTTTGCATCTTAGGAATACATTTTTCAGTCTTTTAAATGGTAAATGGAGCTTATAGCGCCTTCCAGCCCCTGTGAGGAGCCCCAAAGCACTTTACAGTACCAGCCATCCACCCATTCATACACACAATCATACACCGGTGGCAGTAGCCTGCCATGTAAGGCGCCATCCAGTCCTACTGGGAGCAACTCGGGGTTAAGTGTCTTGCCCAGGGACACAACGACATGGTGGGGGGAAGTGGGATTCGAACCTCCAACCATCCGATCGGGGGTCGGCTGCCACTACCACTGTGCCACAGCCGCCCTTACTCTTTTACTAGTGTGATGTGAACATCTTCATCCCTCAAAGAGTGACTGGGATGAAAATGTTCACATCCTTGATAGAGAGGAACAATGGATTGAGAGAGGAGTAAAGGAGGCCATCTTTGGGCCAGTTTACACGGCGCATATTTTGAGTGTAACCGCTACTTTCTCTTTGCGACTTTGCTTATCGCCTACACGACGCTGCTGGCCCCCCTCTTTGACTCCGATACTTTTCTGACCCTGCTCTCAAGGTGGAAGTTTTTCGCTGACCCCCCGCTGATAATGTAAACATCTCCCGTGGAGCTTTTGTGTCAACCACATGCGCGCAGCCCGCATGCGCGGACAGTCTGACATTTCACGTGTCACGCTGCAAAATATAACAGTTTAACAATAATAAACAGTATTTATGTTGGCGTGGGAGATGTAAATTTATCTGAACTACAGTATCTATCTGGACTCGTTACATTTTTTAAACAGTGCGTAACGTGCTGTGAAAATGAAGACACCAGGTTTATTTTTTATTTATTTATTTATTCAGCACCACAAAGTTTACAACACAAACACTGAGAATTAAACTGAACACACTATTAAAACACGTGAACCGAACTGTAACTACGTTAATGAACTGGACTCTTGCTGTGTGTTCATCTGGACCCATCAGAACCGCCGAACCGTCTGCCTGTTTGTTGGAACGACAGCTTCTCCACCTGGCAGAAATAAATAAATAAAAACTCTGTTGTTGTGTGATCAAAGTAAACACAAGCAAACATTATATTAAGAACGTTGATTTACCTGCTGTAAGTCAGCTGTTTATCACGGAGTAAAGTCCGGTTCTGGTCCACAGTCCACTCAGCGTCTGGTGTGCAGCTTGTTAGATGAAGAGGTCCCACTTGGTGTCAAATCTGTTGACTCTTATCCAAATTCCAGCTTTAACTTGTTGTTAACTTGTTGACAACAACTTGTAGTTAGCTGATTTTAGCCAGAGAGGAAAGCAGACGAGGCAGGCTGCCTCGGCTGCTGTTTACCTCAGGCAGCACGCATGCGCAGTAGTGAAGGTTCCAAAAATCACAGCGCCATCTAATGGCCCAGCATGGTAACTACAGTGAAATCATGAGGACGGGGGGTGGAGGGGGAGAGAGTCGTATCCACAGAATTCGACCGTGTCAACGCAAAACTTTTCACCTAATTAACATACCCAAAACATCCGTTTCCCCCACACAGTGTCCGTGTAAACAGGGCCTTTGTCAAAAGAAACCGTCCATCGTTAAACAGAGGAGGAAGCCTCCAGGTTCAATTGTCCCCCTTATACAATGCTGTTATTGCTAGTATCACTCAGCCCTCTGTGAATTAATAGCAAACAACCATCAGGGTGCTAACGATCCATCGTTAGGCTGATTGTCCTCCTTGATCATGTGAGCAGCTGGTTTCGGCTGTCATCAGCAAACTAGTTGATCCACTGTGAGAGGGTGCTATTTATAGCCCCTTTCATAAGACAGCTCAGTCCGGACCGGATGCGTGTTGAGTCCTCATACGAACATTCAGAAAAAACACCGGATAAATTTTACTCGCCTCTGATGCGCCCCTGATCCACCAGCAGAGGTAGTGTCAGGCCCGGATCTGTCGACTTGTGAAAGGTGTCGGGATGCTACGGCTTCAAACTGATTTGAATAATAACATACTCTCCCACGTACTCTCCCGGCGCCCACTGCCGCGCTCTATTTAAATGTGTAAACAAGAACATGACATTTGTATTTCGCTTGCGCATCACTCGCTATTCTTCGCCGAATCTTTTTCTTTTTTTATTGATCATCCCGGAAATGGCTAATTGGGGTGATGCTGAGACCTGTGTACTCCTGTCTCTGCGCGCAGAGGAGGAAATTAATATTAAATATCCCTTACCGGTTTGTTTACAGACACCTCTGCGGTCCCACTTTAAACACGCAGGCACCACGTCCTCTGAGCTGCAGATTTTCACCACGCCTCTTTTCAACCCGCGCTGCAAATCGTTTTGTGAATGCTCCATTGAGGGCGGGCCATGGCCGGATTCAACTTTGTTTTATGAATGACCCGGGGAGGATTAAAGCCGGACTGGTCTGTGCGGCAATTGCGCGGATTTGACTTATGAAAGGGGCTTATAAGACTGAGCTGAATACAGCAGCTCAGACTGAGGAAGTCTTTCGGACGAAAGACAAAACGTTTCTACTTTTTTGTTTTGTTTTTTTGAATTCACAAGGGGCTGAGTGATACAGTATTAGCAATAACAGCATTGTAAGAGGGGGACAGTTGAACTTTGAATGTCCAGAGGACCAGACTTAGCTTTTTTAGATTTTTCTACCTGGATTATTGAGCATGCATCAGGATATTAAAATTGAATAGTTTTCATTTGATACTATTTCTGTCTTAACATGTGATTCTTGACCTGCCATTGTGTATCTGTTCCTCCTTCCTGTTCCTCTCAAACCCAGCCGATCGAATCAGATGACCACTTGTCCTCCTGAGCCTGGCTGTACTAAAGGTTTCTTCCTCATGAGAGAGTTTTTCCTTTCCACTGTCGCCTTCATGCTTGCTCAAGATGAGATTGATGGAGTTAAACTCAAAGCAGTCTGCTCCTCAGATAAATAATGTTAAATTATTTTTATATGAATGTTTCTGTTTAGTGCCCCTGAGAAACTTGTGTTGTGGCTTGGTGCTATATAAATAAACTGAATTAAATTGAATTTTGGCAGTTCAGAGTTGTAGCGTTTTGAATACTGTTCTGAGTTTGAAGGGGAGCCATTGGAGAGAAGCTAAAACTGGATCTACATCAGCTCTCCAGGCAACTCTCAGCAGAACTTCAGCAGCAGCATTTTGGATCATCTGAAGACTTGTAAGAAAGTGTTTTGTACGTCCAAATAATAAAGAATTACAATTGTCCAACCAAGTGATAAATGTATGGACCAGCATTCTGCATCCTTTTGAGACTAAATGTTTCTAATCTTATTTTTCATGTGGAACGAAGCAGTGCGGGTAACATTTTTAATGTGGGCGTTAAAAGACTTATCTTGAACAAAAATGTCACCAAGAACTGGAGACCAAATGAATGACATCCAGAGAATGTGAAAGGCTGCAAGGTTTGTTTCTGAGTTAAAAAAAAAAAAAGAAGTCAGAATCATTCTGTTTTTTCTTTTTCAATTCAACCTTTATTCAAACAGATAAGTCACATTGAGCCTCAAAGACTCATTTACAAGTGAGATCTGTTGGACAGACAATAGAAGTGGTGAAAAATGACACATAGGATTTGGAGACAAAAAAATTCCTAACACATTTTTGACCTCTGCTTGAAGGTCAAAAATGTGGTAATGAAAAAAATCTTGCACACAAGCACATAATGACGCCGACATTACGCAGAGGGCGGGGGAGGGGACTCAAAGGCGGTGAGCATGCCAGCCCTTAGAGGCACTGCAGAGTTCAGATAGAATCACTCAGTTCATATACAGTAGTTCCCTCTGGAGATCTGTGCACACTCATGGGGGGAGCTGCCGAGGACGGCCAGAGGCGAATCCAGAGTCCTGAAATGATGACAGAATGTTTATTCAGCTGGGCTCCTCTGAAAAGTCTGTGGAATTCCTCAGCAGAAGGGTTGGGAGAGTGAGAGCGTCAGGTTTACAAAACTTCTCAGGCGTGTTGAGATAAGACGGCCTGTCAAGGCCAGTCAGTGAGCCAAATTTCAGATAAACACGATTGTTTTGGGAACAGGCAGAGCTTTAATGACATCTACTTTCAGACTGTGTCGGTCCACTCGCTTCCAAAATGTCCAAATTAAAATGACCATACCAATGAAACATGCCTGAGAAAATCCCCGAGATCTAATCCATTCAGCCAAAAGTCTGGATTCTCGAGACATGAACCAAGCCATCATGTAAGGCAGGCAGCCTGACCAGGTCCAGATTAGCCGCCGACGTCTTCCTTGTGTTTTGATTGACCAGGAACCAGACAAATCCAAAAAGCAGGAACCAGTTATCAAAAATCAAATTAAGTATGCATTTAAGATCCACAGATGACAGCAATATTATCAGTTGTGAGGACCAACTGACCAAATTGAGTCCATAGTTATGATTCGGAAGATTTTGAAGAAGAGAGGCTCTCAGACAGTTTCACAAAACAAAGGAAAAGCAAAGCGGAGACCGGGAGGAGACGTCCGCCCTTGAGAAGAGCAAGTGTTGAAGTTTTCTGTCTCAACGAAAATCACAATCTAAGAAACTGATTGGATTCCTCAGACTACTGTACATCAATAATTATAGGAGACTATCATCCATTCATACTTTGTACATCCATCTATACATACATACATACATCTGGCCATTCATCCATTTTGGGTTATGGAGGTCACTGGTGTCCATAACCAGCAGTCACTGTGTGAGAGGCGAGGTACACTCTGGACACCTCTCCAGTCCATCACGGGGACACGTGAAGACAAACAACCATTCACTCTTTCACTCACACCTAGGGACAATTTAGAGTTACCAATCAGTCTAACATGCATGTTTTTGGTCTGTTTGAGGTAACTGGAGTACCCGGAGGAAACCCACGCCACGCTTGCACTGAAAGGAAAAAACATGCACCCAGAAAGGTCCCTGTATGGCTGGGATTCGATGTGGCGACCTTCTCGCTAAGAGGCAACAACTCTACTAACTGAGCCACCGTGCTGCCACAGACTATCAGCACAAAAAATAAAAAATAAAATAAAAATCCCATGCTGTCTAATAACTTTACCAAACAAGAGTAAATATAAAGTAAAAAGTACTGGTCCAAGCAGTGAACTCTGAGGAACTCAGTGACTAACTCTATAGTGTAGGAAGAAAAAAATAATAAAATAATAAGTGGCTCAACGAGGCTAGCCTGTATAAATAAAGGTTGAATGGAAATTAAGACGAGCAAACTGGAATCTATTACCGTAGATACAGTATATTTTTAAAACCATTTCAGAGCTATTCTTTTAATCCTAATATTGTAAAACCACACCGTCCCCAGTGTACCTTCTATTACCTTCACTCACTACAGATAAAAACCAGTCCAGGGGAGCACTCAGATTAATTGTCAGACATTATGCTCTATAATAAATTTGGCTTTGCTCTGCACACATTTCACCACTCAAGGAGACAGCAGTACAGCTAATGCTCTCTTATTGGATTAAAAAAGCAGCAATGATCGTGATGAAGATCCTCACAAAAGACACAGTAAACCCAACTCCCACTCGCCTGGCGAAGTTAGAGAGGCTCTATGTGTGCACGTGTGTGCATGCACATGCTGGAGCATCAGTGGGACACAGATCCCCTGTAAATGCAACATATCAAAGCAACGCTGCATTATTTTTATCGCATTTCATCTCTCAGATACCAGCTTGCTGTCTGTGTTTCATCCTCCAGATTTGGGCTGTGAGCTGACTACAGTACGTACAAAGTAAATCCTGCGCCTCTTTGCCTCCTCGGGGCGTTCGCCACGTCAGAGGAAGGAAACCCCATCTGTGGGGGTCTACAGAGGACTCCCAGACTTACATTTGTATCATGAAAAGGAAAAGAAAGCAGAAGTTACAGCAGGAGACATCAACAACAGCTGAGTTTACTGCGAAATGAGAGAAAAGCGTTACCCCAAGACAGAAAAATGGCTGCAACGATTGTTGCCAAAGTTTCTGAGGAAAGCTTCTTTCTTCCAAACTATAACAAGAAACTTCAACAATTAATCCCATCATTTTTCTTTTTAGATTGTTGTCAGGTTTGGACAGAAGTCATTACAAAATTATTATTTATCAGCGGCAAATTATCAGCTATAGGTTGTGGTTGAACATAAATCCATCCATAAACCTTTACCCGCTTCTTTCTTTTTGGGTTGCAGAGGTCATTGGTGCTCACATCCAGCAGTCACTGAGCGAGAGGTGGGGGACATCCTGGACAGGTCTCCAGTCCATCACAGGGACACATGAGACAACCATTCACTCTCTCACTCACAGGGACAATTTATAGAGTCACCAATCAGCCTAACATGTATGTATTTGGTCTGTGGGAAGAAACCGGAGTACCCGGAGAAAATCCACACATGCACGGAGAGAACATGCAAACTCCACCTAGAAAGGTCCCCGGCTGGGATTCGATCTGGCAACCTTTGCTGAATGTTAACAGCTCTACTGAGCCACCGTGACACCCTGTATAGAAAAAGAATTTAAGTTTTCCTTTACAGCAAATGCACATGATGTTGTGGGATTGCACAAAAGAAAGAAAAAAAACAACAACATTGAAATATTGATTTTAACCGTCAGAAAGCTAATCAGCAAAACAGCCAGCCAGCAACACTGCTATTAAAACTGCACCAAAGTGCTGCACTCAAGATACACAAATAGACACAATTGCAAGGGAAAAAAATACACTAAACCTTTTCAAAAAACTTGGTGCACAGAACTAAAAACTAGAATTGTTGCCTTTTGGCGTCTTTGAATGGAGCACATTTTCAGCAGCACTTTTCATCTAAATAATGGTGTTTTAAACCCTCTGTGCTAGCGTGCCGCCCTCTCAGGCTCTTGTCCAGACAGTGATTGCAGTCATGCTGCAGTCTGCCTTTTTTCTTTTTTTTTTAGACATCACACAGCCTCACTTTGTCTACACAAAGAAAAGGAAATCTAGATAAGAGCTGGGGCTCCCTCTGCTGAGCTGAGGCAATCACCTAATTAAACGCCTGTGTAGAAAGAGCCAATTTTTATGTCCTGGAGGACGGAACACAGAGAGACTATTTCATGCAAAAAAGACATTTCACTGTAATTCCAAAGCTAGATATTTCTTCTTCTGGCATGCATAAAGGTTATGGCTGCGCTGGTTAGATTGCTTTTTGTACTCACCGCACTGATGCACGAGGCCTCAGGGTCACTTCTTCTGTTTTGCCAGGAAATGAGATGCGGACAAAATGAAGGCTTTTTTTTGTGTGCAGAAAAATTCTGTAATCAAGTGTATTTAACTTTCCTGCAGTCATGTTAGTGAATAAAAGAA
>JBBPBX010008091.1:36334-47120 GCA_038048925.1 Garcialebias charrua
CTCTGCGTAATGTCGGCGTCATTATGTGCTTGTGTGCAATATTTTTTTTTCATTACCACATTTTTGACCTTCAAACAGAGGTCAAAAATGTGTTAGGAATTTTTTGTCTCCAAACCCTATGTGTCATTTTTCACCACTTTTATTGTCTGTCCAACAGATCTCACTTGTAAATGAGTCTTCGAGGCTGAATGTGACTCATTTGTTTAAATAAAGGTTGAATGAGTTATGCTTTAATCATTACACTGTGTTCATAACGAGTCAAATGACTTTGTATTAGTAAAAACAATGACGTAAAGACCAACCCCAGGACGTTGAGGCCATTTGCACACACACACAAAGTGCCTTCAACAATCTTCAGAACTGGACTGAGCACTTCCCTGAATCAGCAGGTGAATGCTCGACCCCTCTTCTCTGGTGCCATGTGGTTCTGTGGATCTGTAAATCCATTAGCCCTATACCTGCCTGTCTCTGAGGAACTGAACCCACTCAGAGTGGGCTCTAAACCGATGTGTTTAGATCCTCCTCTGATCCCTCTGCCCGCCTCTGAGGCTTTGTAGTTTTGCACACCATAAAAAAGAAATTACAGTTCATGGAGTTTAGTCATGTCAGCCACTGATGGAGTCAAGTCAGGTCAAGCTTTATTCAAACACGACAGTTCATACATATGGATGCTTTACGTCCATCTTTTTGTGGCCCATGAAAATAAAACACTCACGCAGGCACATGCGCTCAAGCACAGATACAAAAAAAAAAACTTTCATGGAAAATGTGGGAAAGAGGATGGTAGAAAGCATATTTATTAGTCAGTCTGTCATTTCAGATGTTCATTCATCTGTTTGGCACCACGCTGAGAGGGCCGCAGGCAAAGTAAACAGACAGTATATCCCCACACGAGGACAAAAACAGCACCTCCATCTCGGCGCTTAATCTACGACGACTGCAGCCAAGTCGTCCTCGAACCCTTCATGCTGAAAATGAGCACAAGAAGCCTTTTTATGTCCCAGCTGTTCAGGCACGTGCACCTGTTTCTTCTGTCGCCACACACACACTTCACGGTCGCTATAAATTCAGACATTTGAAATATTGTTTTAAGGAAAATGCTGCACATGATTCAAAATAGAAAATGAGAGCAGGGAGCATGTCAAGATAAAGACCCTGTCTATGGCTGTTCAAGCCAGGTTTAAAGTCTAAAGTTTAGCTTTGCATGTCAAGCTGATGCAACGGGGTGTGCAATAACAAGAAAAAAACAGGTGATGGCAATGTTGCATTCCTTTTAGAAATCATGATTTTCGTGGTTGATTTGTTCACCCCAAAGCAGCTCCTTTTTTAATTATGAAAAGGAAGATTACATATTAGGAAAATCAAACGTGAAAAGAGTGTGCGAGCAGATAAAGTGCACCCCTGCCATATGATATATACAATACTCGGCAAGCACCCATTGTTCAACCAGAACTAGGTCACGATAATCTTTTGTAAAAGCTCAAGTCACAACTTGTGAAAAAAAAAAACAGCATTCATCTATTCAAAATGGGCCCAATCAATACCCAACTCTCCAAATGTGTAAAACATAGGGTGGAGGAAAGAAAACATGAATTACAAGTTGACGCCTCTGAGTAACTTTGCATCACCATGTGAGGAGAAAGGTAATACCGTTGGGGAACATTTTTTGGGGAGTGGTGGCGCAGAGGTTAGAGACGGTGGGCCTGTGATCGGAAGATCGCCGGATCAAGCCCTGTGACAACATCAAAAAATGTGGGTGGAAAAAGGTGAAACACCCACACCTGCCTCCACCCTCATTTTCCCCACTCTGGGCCCCTGAGCAAGACCCTTAACCCCCACCATCTGCTCCCTAACAGTCTCTCTTGAAAATGAGTTCTCTTGGCTCAATGAGACTACCTGTATGAATAAAGGGTACCGTATTTTCCGCCTGAAAAGTCACACTTTTCTATAAGTCGCTTTGTCCAATTACAGTATTGGCAATAAATTGGAAAAATCCATAAACATGTTGCACCTTTATTTAAGTCGCATTATGCGTCACCGCTACGTGGCGCGTCAGCGCGTCATTTGCCCTGCTGAAAATGGCGGCCACAGGAGCGAGCCAGCACGGAAGGACTTTACAAGATTAACACGGTAAAAACAATTATTTGTTTGCTGAAAATTATAGCAAAGATGTGTCTTAGCTGAACTTTTCCTTAATAAATGAACGCAATTGTCAAATCAGCTGGATTTAAAAAGTAGTTTTGCTACGTGCACGCGCACGGGTGGGACGGCTTTATTTCTTTAAAATTTAGCTAAATAAATGCTTAAAAATATATATTTCTTAGCTGACATTATAGCACAAGGGTTCCTGAGCTTAACCGTTCCTTAATAAATTCACGAAATGGTCAAATCTGCTGGATTTAAATAGTTTCGCTTTGACTTCTTCCAAACCGTCGCGTGCGCTGCAAAATAAATTATAAATAAATCGAATTTTAGCTCAAAAATCTCCTACAGCTAACAGTTTGTAAATGTCCACCTAGTAATTACTTTCTGTAAGTTTAAAGAAAATCTGTCCTGTGGTTTCGTAGTTCATATCAGGAGGCCGGGCTGCGACAGAGTCAGTCCGACCAGAGGAGGCTGCCGTCGGACACATGAGGTGGGAACGGTCGTGTACCCTAGCGGCCGAAAGTGGCACTGCACAATTTTCTTTTGCCAAAAGGAAAAACGGTCATATCTGAGCCAAAAATTGGTCTAAAAAACGGGGGGCAATCCACATACAAGTCTCACCTCTCGATTAGTCGTAGGGCATGCAAATTAGGCAAAAAGGTGCGACTTATAGACCGGAAAATACGGTAAATGAAAAATGAAATGAAATACAATGCCGGCAAGAAAGAAAGCTTGTATTCTGGACAGAAACAAAAGCCTTGAGCAAAAGGGGTTGATGCTGTTTATAATTCAAAAACTGTGCTTTCAGGTTGAAAATGTAAAATATTCAATAAAAGCTCTCTGCCTGATGGGGTGGTGTTAGCAAATCACTACAAGCTGTTTTTAGAAGCAGCCATATCACAATAGATGGTGTGGATATTGATTGGCACCATCCGTGAACGACAAAAGCAGCGAATGGCTAACCAGTTGTGACACCACTGGATGACTGGTGGCAGCAGGAATATAAACTCAACATGATGAGCAGACTACCAAATCTCTGAGCCAACAGCTGCAAAGGACTTCATTGCTGCTGCTGCTTGGAAGCCTCGTCTCATTGATGGACAAGCCACCAGATGCATCCATTAATCGTGAGGCTTGTGCACGAAATATTTTAAACTCAAACGAAGCCTGCGTGTGAGGACGTCCGTTTCAGTTATGCTCACCCAGAACACAGAAGGTCTCTTTTGAGGCGCTCGGTTTTGAAGCGCCAGTCGCAGCATTTGCAATTCATCTGGATTTAATTAAAAACAATAACCGGGTGATCATTTATTTACGACGCAGCAGTGATTTATATATAAGGCAGTTTCGATTAATTGCTCTCGTCCAGACGGGTAAAATTGTGCTCGGCTCTAAACTAAAACTCAACTACTGACACTTAAAAGAGTCCTTGAAGCGACACAAGAGATAGTTGTCTCACTGTAATATGACTAATTCAATTTGAGCTCATTATGAGAGGCTGTTACACTTATTGACTGATGGATGTCTCCAGAGCCAAATGGGACAGAGGTCCTGGAGGCAAACTAAGTGAAGCGGGTGTCTGCCAAACTTATTTTTATATCTATGTTTTGAATAGGGACAGAACTACTGTATAAAAACAGAGTAAATCAATGCAACTGTGGTTTTGCACATTTGCCTACTAGGCAGCAAGGACTAATTTGCATAGGATCCATACAAACACATACAAAATATACACAGGAAAAAGAAAATCAAGAATGTGCATAAACATTAAAATCAAAGGCCTATTATCCATGACGTCCTGCGATATTGTACTCATATTTCATGCTGAGGTTCACTCTCAACTACTACCACACTGAACTTTAACTGAGTTTTTGTAACACGGACTGAGTTACAACAATTTTAAGTTGCTGTTGTGGCTACCTCTGTAAGACTGACTAAAAGTGATCGCTTGCAGATCTAATGTTTGCTTTTGAGAGTCTATGCAGTGGTTCATGGGATTTTTGACGACGCTAACCTTTAATACTAAGGCTTTAAGCAAAATCGTAGCATTTTGCAAAGTGGAGATTTTGGAGTCGCTTGTATGGTAGCATCATCTGCATGTTGTTCATTTGGCACTGAATATACTAACAGATAGGAAAACAAAAAGAAGTGGGCCTTATCAAACCCTGTGGAACACCTGCTCTGTATGTCACATAAGCCTCATTTTTAAAATATGAACTGAGCCATCCATCCGTTTATCCATCCATTATGCTTCTTCTTTTTAGGGTCACTGGTGCTCATACTGTATCCAGCAGTCACTGCAGTAGGTGGGAGACATGACTCGCTCTGGCAACCCCTGAAGAGGGAAACACCAAATGAAGAAGGAGTTGTGTCACACTGTTTCCTGCTTGTTGACACTGTTGAACATGTTGAAAGTGTTTGGAACACAGAAGCTGGTTTTTAGTTTTGAGTCACTAAACAGATTCATGGCTCCACTCGATGAAGGAGTAGTGGTCACCTTAAACCCCCTCGTTTGTCCACTCCTCCCTCTGTAATCTTTCCTCATCTGTCCCCTCTGTTCTCTGCCCCCTTTGTCCCCCCTCTTCTCCTCTGTCCTTTCCCCTTTTGTGATCTCTCTCCTTCTGTCCTCCCCTTTGCCCTCTCTTCCCCTCTTTGTCCTCTGAGGAGAGGTCCTCTGTTCTTTCCCCCTTCTATCTTTTGTATCCCCTCCTCTGTTCTTTCCCCCTTTCTGCACACTGTCCTCCCTTCTCCTCTCCTCGTCCCCCGCTCTGTCCATCCTCCCCCTCGTCTGTCTGTCTCCTCTCCTTGTTCCCCCTGCCTCCAGCTTTCTTTCCATTTCCCTGTCTTCCTCTCTCTGTCTGTACTGCTCTACCCCTTCTTGTCCCTCTGTCTGTCCTCACCCTCTACCTCTCTGTTTTTGTGTTCCCCCTCCTTTGTGCCTCCTGTATGTCCCCCTGTCCTCTCCCACTCTCCTTCCACTGTCATTCCCATTTTCATTGTTCTTTAGTTTTAGCAGGTCGCTTTCGTAAATGAGCCCATGAGTCTCAATAAGATTTACCTGACTAAATAAAGGTTGAATGAAAAATTACCTCAGTCTGTCTCCCCTCTTTCTGTACTCTCTCCTCCTCTCCCCCAAGTCCTCCCCGTCTGTTTTTGTCTCTCCCTCCTCCTCCACTCTGTCCGCCTCCACCCTCCACCCCATGTTGCTCTCCCTGTCTTCCCCTCCTCTTTTCTCCTTCCTCTGTCTGTCCCACCCTCTGTCTTTTGCACTCCCCCCTCCTCCCCCCTCCTCCCTCTACAGGAGGAGTCATGATGGCGGAACTGTAGCTTCGGGACGAGCAGGAGAGCACCGGCCGTCCTCTCTCAGCAAGTGTACATAGTAATTTATTAATCCAGACAACTTTCACACCCTCGTCCCCGCCATGACCCGCTGGATTCCCACTAAGAAAGAGAAGTACGGAGTGGGTAAGTCCTTCTTTCACTTCGTGTTTCACAAACTGCGGCGGAAGTCCCAACTTCTCCTCACTTCAAAGGAAGCCGACGGGACTCCCGACACCAAAACACAAAAAGAAAGTTGAGAAACAAAGTGTTTCCTCGAGTTTAGTTTTCATCATTACACACCGAGTGTTGAAACTGAAGCAACAGCTTTGTTTCTCCAGCTCTGGGAACTTTTGACGCATCTGAGACGTTAAAAGATAATTGTGTGGAAAACGCTGGAACAAGGAGCTGACCGAGCATACCAGCCATTCTTTAAGCTTAAGCTCATGGAGAATTTCCTGTGGGCTTGAATGAATCTTTATTGCGTTTGAGGACCATTTATTGCCCCCTGAAGGTCTCTGGTTGAGACTCCACCTTCAGGGATGTGAAGTTGTGAACTCTGACCGTGTTGTGTTTGTAAAAACAGTCCTCTGCACCTCAAGAGTTCACAGCCAGGCGCGGCGCTGTCTCCTGGATTTATGTGATGGTCTGCAACAACCAGGAAACAATTCACGCCCAAAAGGTAAAGCTGCACAACGGTGTGCATGACAGATGTATTCCTGCTGGGCACAGTTTGGCTGGTTGTCTACTACGGAGCCCCTAAAGGGACATGGGGAGAAAATAAAAATAAAAAATCCTGAGAAACTAAGTCGGGATCCTGAGAAACTTTCTCGGGATCCTGAGAAACTTTCTCGGGATCCTGAGAAACTAAGTCTTTCTCGGGATCCTGAGAAACTAAGTCTTTCTCGGGATCCTGAGAAACTAAGTCTTTCTCGGGATCCTGAGAAACTAAGTCTTTCTCGGGATCCTGAGAAACTAAGTCTTTCTCGGGATCCTGAGAAACTAAGTCGGGATCCCGACTTAGTTTCTTAAAGTTGCTTGAAGCTGATCGATGTCCGTTGAGTTTCAACGGTTTAAAATTGCTGTTCTTACTGAGGAAGCTCAGTTGGCTTGTGTTGTGTGGTGCCGCCATATTCCAGAATTTTTTGCTGTGGTTGTGGAGCGTTTATGAGCTGTAAAGAGTCCGTAAAGTTGTGTTCTGCTGTGCTAAGCTAACGTAAAAGCTATGTGTCAATCACGTCTGTTTACGAGCTGTGATTGGATGAAACAAGAAGCTGGATGAAACGAGAGCTGTGATTTGTCAGTTACATAGTCGTATCTGTAAGGCGAGCGCTGATTTGTCGAAAGTGGTGACGCACGCCGTTGCGACCAGGCCACTTTTGACGTCATTTCCAGGCACTGCATTGAGTCGAAGTACAATTGAAACCCACAAGAAAAACTGAGATTTTTGTAAAGTTTAGAAAAGTTAATAAAAGCCATCTAAACTGTCTAACCACATCGATTTGTCTCTTAAAAGAACGCTATTCAAGCGGTTATCACATCCCGACTAAAAACTAATTGTAAAATGTTGATTTTCACCGAATTGTTAGATGCTACACGCAAGCTAACATTTAGTTTCTCAGGATCCTGAGAAACTAAGTCAGGATCCCGAGAACTAGGATCCCGAGAAAGTTTCTCGGGATCCTGACTTAGTTTCTCAGGATCCCGAGAAAGTTTCTCGGGATCCTGAGAAATTAAGTCAGGATCCCAAGAAAATACAGTAAGTCGGGATCCTGACTTAGTTTCTCAGGAATCTGTTTTTTTTTCTCTCCCCATGTCCCTTTAGGGCTCCGTACAAAGACTATATTTCTCTGCTGTGAAATTAAAAGACTACATTATTCTGCATGGTCTTTGTCAGTTTGGCCTGCTACCAAATGCAGATGCCAAAAAGAGGGTTGAAAATGATGCATCACTTCAACTTAGATTATATTATATATCGATATCTGTACAGTTGACCGTTCATTTATAGCTGTTCTTGTGTTTTGTAAATTCATTGTGAGATATTTTGTTAACGGACACTCACTAAAACGTTATTGTCTGCCTTTGTCTTTTGATAAATTCTGAAAATATTCAGTGTACTGTACGCTGTCAGTGGAGCAGGAATCGGTCCGTACTCTCCCCTGACCTTGATGTTTTGAGCACAGCGTGCCTCTGTTGCGACTCAAAATATTTGAACGTACAGTCTCAGGTGAAGCTGTGTCACACGAACCGTCTCCCCTCCCGGTTATGACCTTGATCCAGCCGCTGATGGTGAGGATTTCTCCCACGAAAATCCGTATGGATCTCAGTGTGACGTTCCAAACTGTCCATGGCGCCGTGTTTTGTGGGTGATCGTGTCGTCCTCCTGCTGTTTACCTCAGAAACGGAGCAGAAGTCACCGACACTACTTAATCCTTAAAATGCCATAGGACCCTGCACAAGGACTTACATTTTTAATCCGATTAGCTAACCTCCACTGAGCCTGAGTACAGGCAGCTACATTTATGGGCGACAGAAGAGTGTTTCAGCTTTCTGATAGCATCAGTCGTATCATGCTTGCTAACGGGGAATTGTTGATAATGTGAAGCTTAAATGCTTTATGGTGGATGTGTGACAAAATCATAATCGGATAGATTTCTAATTTTACATCCTGAAAAGAAGTGCTCCACTGGAGGCTCTTTGGAAGCATCAGATGGACTTGTATGATACATCTGCGCCAACAGAAGGAGCTCTGTGAGGACTGATGAATCACCTCAGGTGATGTCACCTCATCCGGAGCTTCAGGTCTGTGACAGAGATAAATCTGGAGCTGCGGTCCAGTAAAGAAACGGGTCCACCAGATTTACTGGTTTTGCTCCTCATCCATGCCTGGAGCTAGATGTTTGTCACCACATAACACACCCAGTTCCTCTGCAAACATTTCACAACTGTGTATAGTCCACCTGCCTACACTGCTGAGACAGATGCTGCAAGCATGGTCTTATGGTTAGAGCTTCCTATTTGTTGCAGTTCTGTGCAGACTGTTGTACCGCACATGTGAAAAAACAAGATTCCTGCTAAGATTTGTGGAGTTTAAAGAAAATGTTTTGGTATGAAATGAATCAAAATAAAGTCTTTGCACGTCAGCAGTGTGTGCAGATCACCTGGTTTTAAACAGGTCATCTTATGTTGAGAAATGATGGAGTTAAAGCTGCTTTGCTCAAACCTTGAAAATAATGTTTTGCACAGTCTCATGTCACAGAGTGTTCTGAATTACTCTCAGCTACTACCACACCAAACTGTAGAACACAGTCTGTAAAATTTGACTGGGTTATAACTATTTTTGTGTTCTTGAAGGCCAGTTGTATGTGGTGACCAACTTGAACCGGACAGTCTCCAAATAGTAATGAGTTGTAGATGTACTAGCTATTAAGGGTGTAACAGTAACGGTACGCTAAAATCACATGACAAAATCACATTTCGGTTTGGTTAATTTTCAGTACAAAAAAGGCCAAAATAAAGACTTACAAAATGTTTACTTTGAAAATATGCCACGTAAACAAGTTCAGTCATCACAGTCTTCTTAGCTGTAGGTGATCTGGTGGATGAAGAAGACTCAGCTGCTATCATCCTCAGACTGCAAACAACACAGAGAAAAAAAAAGAAAAAGATTTACCGTATTTTCCGGACTATATGTCACAGTTTTTTGCCTAATTTGCATGCCCTGCGACTAATAGAGAGGTGAGACCAGTTTATGGATTTTCCCCATATTTTTAGACCAATTTTTGGCTTAGATATGACCGTTTTTCATTTTGGCAAAAAATGGTGCAGTACCACTTTGTTCGCTAGGGTACACCAACCGTTCCCAGCTCATGTGTCCATCCGAAAAAAGCCTCCTCTGCTCGGACTGACTCTGTCGCTGCCCGGCCTCCTGCTCTGGAGGTATGAACTACGAAATGATGGATGATGGATGAACAGACAGAGACACGTCCTGAGCTGCGCAGCACTTATACTGACAGATTTGGGGAGGGGGCGGAAATGGAGATAATGGCGCACGTTGTTTGCACCGACAGTTTTAGTTTTGGAGCAGGACAGAGGAGAGAGACAAACACGCGCTACCTATACAGACAGTTTTGTTGTTGTTGTTGTTTTTTTGGGTGGGGGAAGATGAGACAGACGAACATGAGTCGTGCGCTGTTTTTACCGACAGTTTTCGTGTGTGTGTGTGTGTGGCGGGGGGGTCAGCGTGAGTGTTCAGCATGAGGGAAGAGGTTACCTTTAAGTTTTTAGCTAGTGCACCTGCATTGCGAGCTGCTAGTTTAGCATTACGTCAGTGTCAACATGTGGTTGGAGTGGGGTGGGGTGGGGGGGTTCGGTAGACAGTGCACTCGGTTCTGTTGACGGGTGGTGCGCCCCGCTTGTATAATGGTAGGGGAAACACTGAAGATTATAATTTTAAATTAAAAAAGTTAATTAGATCACAATAATGCAATACCTCTTCTTGCACGGTCGTCATATGAGGTGGTTGAATATTCTCTGTCGCTCATCATCGATGTGGCAGGGCTTTAATCTGGGGTCAGTCTTGTTGACAATATCAATTTTAGCTTTTTCATAAAGTGCCGCTAGAACTTTTTGGCTGAAGTGTTGACGTGATGGATGTCGTAGACAGCAGGGCTCAAGAACTTTAAAGCCGGATCATCAACAACATTCGGATGTAGATCCAGAGCTTTAAAAACTCCTACAGTTTGTGTTATTGCTTTGGACTGATCTGAATTACCTGATAAGGTTGTTTAAATGCTGCTATCTGTCTTTGCACCAAGCTACGTTCACATTCGGAGGATGTCGTTTCAAGTGTGTTAACAAGTTAGACGCGTTGCTGCTGCAGATCCAGTCTCTGTGAAACAACGTCGACACACAGCTTTGGATTTGTCCACCTGCCTTTTAACAAGAAAGACATAATGTTCCCAAACAGGAGACTACAATGAGATGTCTTGTTCGTTGCCTGCTAGGCTGCTAATGCTACATGTGCTGCAAGATAATGGCACCGTGCTGAAACACACGTAGGAACTTTAGTTTCGCGGAGCATAATCTCTCATTAATAAAATTTAATGAGTGAAAAAATTACATAAATGGTACGCACGTGGACCGAACCGAACCTGCTATACCGAAACGGTTCAATACACCCACATGTACAGTTGCACCACTACTAGCTTTAATTACTCTCTGGGTTTTTTTAAATTAATATTTGTCAAGTGGTTCTTGAGAAATTTTTCTAATGGGCAGGCATAGGTAAAAGTATCACCCACTTTTCACTTTCGGTGACAGATGA
>JBBPBX010008091.1:47168-57398 GCA_038048925.1 Garcialebias charrua
TACTTACCATTGTTCAATGGCTCACGGTGCCCATGCAACCTCCTTCGAATCTCACCCACTGTGAGAATCTCCAATTATTAGTGTCCCCATGACTCTCTGAGGAAAAAAAAGGGACTACCGGTAAATAAAGGTTTTGCATGCGTCCCTCAAGCAGTGAGTTCAATCATACTGTAGCTTCGGTTAAAAACAAGATTGAGAGAAGATTTTGAGAAGAACAATCTTCAGTGTGGTTGGAGAAGTGTCTTAAATCTATAAGAAAAGTCTAGAAATCTTACAAGTTCTGATGTGTTTTGTTGCCCAGATTTAACTTCTGATTTTGTGGAATGTCAGTTCTGCTGATTCTGATCATCTTTCTGCGAATCGTAATTGACATTGTGCAAAATAATTTCTCAGTCATCAAGACTGAGCATGCATCAGGACATCTCAGTCATCAAGGTCAGGGAAAATGTTTCACTTTTCATCATTTTGTCTTCTAGTTAAGTACAAACGACACAAAAATGTTTCTTTTAGTTTGCTTTGTAAAAATCTAAAACATCCATTATTATGATATTTTCTGCAAACTTCCAGCAGCTTTTCATTTCAAAGTCTTAAAATAAGACTCTCCAGGGTTTTAGACGGAGGAGCCGTACAATTAAAATCCAGCTGAACAGGACTTTGCCCCTGATGTTTGTTGGGAAACTGATTTCTGAACAGGCGTTCAGCTGGTTTTGTGTGTTTTATGATATCAGATGAAATAAATCAGATAACATATGAGAATGGTCTTCTGCTTGTTATTTCATATTTTAGGCTCAGTTCATGTATCAAACATCTGACAGCGCTATGTGTGACTAAAAAACAGCTGGGCATCCAAAGCCTGTATTTCAGTTTGTATTCGCTTTTTATTCAAATACTGCAGATACAAGTGAAAGATAGCTGAGGTTTTTTTGCAGGCTCCTGACTGTATGCTTCGTCATGTTTAAATTTTCATTCAGATTGATTTTGATAGCTCTAAAAACTCACATCCTCCAGCTTCAGTAAAAACCCACCTCAGCAGTGCATGCCTTCTGTCACCCTTTGTATTTTAATAGTCTGAAACTGGGCTTTTATTTTAAGCCTGATCACTTTGTCACTAGTGATGGCAACTGAAGCTGAAACGTGTCTCATTTTGGTCATGAGTCAAACAATCTGCACATCAAACGTTAAAGGATCTATTTTTATGTACGTTTCAGCAGAAGTGTGCCATATAACCTTGGAAGTCTCAACAAATGTTGCAATAATGATATTTGTGACAGCTCAAAAGACCTTCACACTTTTTCTCTTGTTTTTCCTGGAAATCTTCAGTAAGTCCAATACCGTAAAACTCTCTGTCACATTAATTAATTGAAAACTAACATTCTTTGAAGGAGTGCGTATCGCCTGACTCCTTGTATGTCAAAGTTTTAAACATTGATCTTGCTGTAAGCTCTCGTAAAGTTTTTTTATTTACCGTATTTTCCGCTGTACATGTTGCTTCGCCCTATATGTCACATCAGTCCATATTTGTCTAATAAAGTGGAAAAATCCATGAATATGTCGCTTTGCCGTATACGTCGCTAGGGCTGGACGATATGGCCAACATTTTTATCACGATATATGTCTTAATTTTGGTCGATAACGTTATAATTAGATATCGATATAAACAATATAAAAGCCTAAAAAAAACTATAAACTATACAAATAAATTAATGTTCACCTTGTATTTGTATTTAGCCTCCAAAAAGATGGAAATCACCATCAAATAAACATAAAATTCTCAACCCAATAATTCTGTAGGGTCATCTGGACACTTTATTTTTTATAGAAACGTTTCACCCTCCATCCTCCATCCAGTTTCTATAAAAAAGAAACTGTCCAGATGACCCGACTGATAATTATTGGATTTGGTACCTGGATTATTGAGCATGAACTTTCTTGCCATAAAATTCTCAACTGTGTCAATATTAATAGTTTTAACTTTAAACGACTTTAAAATTTACAGCATTGAAATTCATAGTTAATTAAATAAAACTTTTGGGTGTTGTTATTGATGAGAAGCTGACATGGAAATCTCATGAGCTCATCACCTGGATCCTGGATTACCTCACAAAAAGACCACAGTATGTGAGGATCCAGGGTTGTCAGTCAGACACGGTTGTCTGCAGCGTGGGGGCTCCACAAGGAACAGTCCTTGCCCCCTTCCTTTTCACCCTCTACACCGCTGACTTTCAGTACAGCTCTGCAAGCTGTCACCTGCAGAAGTTCTCAGATGACTCTGCTATCGTCGGTCTCATCAAAGATGGAGATGATGGGGAGTACAGAGAACTGACTAAGAACTTTGTGGAGTGGTGCCAGAGGAACTGTCTGCAGATCAACACCGGAAAAACAAAAGAACTTGTGGTGGACTTTCGCAGGTCCAAACGGTCTCCTGCTGTGCCAGTGAACATTCAGGGAATGGACATTGAGATCGTGAGGTCCTACAAGTACCTGGGTGTTCATCTTAACAACAAGCTGGACTGGACTGACCACACTGCTGCCCTCTATAAGAAAGGACTGAGCAGACTGCATCTACTGAGGAGACTCAGGTCCTTCGGTGTGCAGGGGACTCTTCTCAGGACCTTCTTTGATGCTGTGGTGGCATCAGCCATCTTCTATGGAGTGGTCTGTTGGGGTAGCAGCATCTCTACTGCTGACAGGAAGAGACTGAACAAGATCCTCAAGAAATCCAGCTCTGTCCTTGGGTGTCATGTTGACCCAGTGGAGGTGGTGGCTGACAGGAGAATGAGGACCAAGCTTCAGCGCATGCTGGTGTTCCCGTCCCACCCCATGCATGACACTCTGACAGCCCTGAGCAGCTCCTTTAGTGCCAGGCTGCGGCACCCTAAGTGCGTGAAGGAAAGATACCGTAGGTCTTTCCTTCCGGCCGCCATCAGACTGTACAACACGCGCTGCTCTTAGTAGCTCTTAGTAGCTATATTTTGTTTTATACTGTTTCAGTGTTTTTTTGTACTAATTTGTATTATTTATGTACAGTATATAGAGATTTTTTAACATTTTTCTGAACTGGTCCCTGTCCTCTATGCTGCTGTGACAATGTAAATTTCCCCACTGTGGGATTAATAAAGGCATCTTATCTTATCTTATCTTATCATGTACTGTAATTAAGAATAAAAATAACAAAATCAATTACATTACTGTATAAAGTAAAATAGTTTTTGAATGACAAAGTTTTGAATATATTGTATAATGTAATGATTGTTCCATATTTAATCTATTGTATTGAAGTTTTGGGAAAAGCATCCAAAACTATTACAAACCCTATTTTTATTTTACAAAAAAGAGCTATAAGAATTATTAGTAGGAAGTGCTATGATCACCCAACAAATATATTATTTCATCAATTGAAATTATTAAAATTTTATGATTTGGTTGAACATAGTATTTTACAAGTCATGTATAAAACTAATTAAAATATTACTCCCAAATATTCAATTAAAATTTGTTAATAAAGAGTCATTATAACCTGAAGAGAATGTAAATGTTTGTAAAACCTCCATTTAGAACTACCGTAGTCTGAAGGAGCTGAGTTGTACAGGTGGTCCCCGACTTACGAGCGAGTTCCGTTCCTCCGAGTATCTCGTAAGGCGAAATCTCGTAATTTGGGAACTACCTTCTTTTTCTTTTATATACCGCACGAGCACGTACATGTGCGGTAATGAACAGTTACAGAGCATTTCAGCTATCCTAACACTTTAAAATACTTTAAAATATTAATAAAAAATGAACATAAAAAAAAAATCATATTTTTATTAAATATGATAACCTCGTAAATCCGGGACCTCGTAAGTAAGAGCGCTCGTAAATCGGGGACCACCTGTAATTCAGGGAACAGGGTTGTGAAGTTGACTTGATATCATCATGAACATTCATAAAACAATTTACAGTACAGTATATGTTTTAAAAGATGATTAAAGTTGTTGGGAAGGTATAGTGCAGGTGAAGGATACCTCACAGCTTCCATTCATTCAGAATTGAAAAAGACTTCTGGACAGAAGTCGAAACGTTTTCTGCAACAAATAAAGTCCAGTTGATCCTGTATTGAACGCCTTTTTTGATTATACCTGAAAATTTTTTTTTTTTTTCAGTTTGGACATTGTTCAAGTGAAGGTTGTTGTTTGTTTGTATTTATTTTGTATTTTTTTTAAACAAGGGGCAGATATTATAAGACTATTTTCTTCTTTCTGCACCTTTTCATTCAGTGTTTTTTTTTTCTGATGAATTTGTTTTATTTTGAATAAATGAATTAAAAAACAAAACATGCAGCGCTGGGGGGGGTGTTGTTTCAGGACGTCGTAGTTTCAGGGACACGTTGGCTCAAACTTTATTGTGCTTCATCTTCTGACTCTCATCATATTCTATCGAGTGGAAACTCTTCAGATGAAACAAGTTAGATGTTCCCACCGCTAGTTAGAACGACTCTCTGTCACGTTTTGCAGCATAAAGAGACCTCGCTGCAGAAGAAACCTGCAGTTTAACAGATCTTAGAAAGCCGAACCACTTCCACACCAACAAATTAGTCTTTCCTCTCTTATCAGTGATGCCATCTCTTTCTCTTTGCTTGTGAAACTTTGTTCAGTCACATTCTGACGGTCATGGACACTCGTTTTGAAGCGAAAACTTAACGCGCGTTGAAGCTTAGCTTAGCCTGCTAACGCCTGAGTCGAGCGTTGCGTATTATACACGTCACCACGCACTTACGTTTTTGTGTCGCAGCTTTTTCTGTCCGGGTTGAAACTAAAGCAGCCGCTTCAACCCGAACAGAAAAAGAAAAACTTCAGTGAAACGCTGTAAAATCCTATCGAAATATCGAAAATATGCTTGAAATTCATATCATTGTTATTGAATAAAAGTATATCGCGAGATATATCGTTATCGAATTATTGTCCAGCACTATACGTTGCATTTATTATGTGTCACCGCTGACGCGTCGCGCTTGTTACGCATCACCGCTGACAACCCGGATATGTGGGCCTATGTTGTGCCAAAAATCAATTGGCTGTCAAATGGCGGCCGCTGAAGCGTGCACAGGATGACTTTAACAATAATTTAACAATATTAACACTTAAAAACAATTATTTGTTTGCTCGAAATTATAGTAAATGTGTGTCTCAGTCCAACATTTGCTTAATAAATGCACTTTAATGGTCAAATCAGCTGAATTTCAAAAATAGTTTTGCTGCCTCAGTGCTCCTGGGAGTGTGCAGAGGGAGGGGAAAAAGGAGGAGAACCGCGACTCGTTTCTTCGAAATTTAACTAGAAAAGCACCTAAACAATTATTTGTTTGCTCGAAATTATAGCAAAGGTGTGTCTCTGTCTTAACTTTTACTTAATAAATGCACTTTAATTGTCCATTTAGCTGCATTTCGACGGGGTGGTACATCTGGTTTGATGGTCAGTCCAAGCAGCGAGCAGAACGAAGGTGGGTAGACTATGGCAAGCTAATTATATAATTAATAGCTGATGAAGATTCTCAGTCATCCAGGACATGGTAAATAAAAAAAAATGTTCAAGAAATAAAAGCATAAAATATAATAAAGTCAGTTGTTTTTGTCTTGAACTTTTTTGAATTTGTCATTATAGCCACGTTTACCTATTACATGATACAACGGCATACCTTACTGCTACTACTTCTCTGCTGCCATCAAGCGTCCGAAAGTGGTACTACTGCTTTATTTTTCAGTCAATAAATGAAAATGGTCATATCTCAGCCAAAAATTGATTTGTAAATATGGGGGAAAAATCCATAAATATGTTGCTTCGGCCTGTAAGTCGCAGGCATGTAAATTATCCAACAAACTGTGACTTATAGGGCAGAAAATACGGTACTTGTGATTTTTTTTTAAAAACAAACCATGGCAAAATAACACCAGCTAATATATGAAACCAAATGTTGATACTGTATTTACAAAAAATTTAGCCCGTATTTAGTCCATATTTAATTCAACTTTAGCATTTGGCATTGTTCAACCCCAATACTGTACTGTACTGTATATGGTAAATGGACTGTACTTATATAGCACCTTTCTCTCTTATCAAGATACTCAAAGTGCTTTACACTACAATCTGTGTCCTCATTTACCCATTCATTCAGCACTCTACTAGATCTGTACAACGCTAATTGAACAACTCGTTCTAAAGAGACTAATCAGTGCTTTAGATCACATTCAAATGCCGATGGGACACACATCTGAGGCAATGAGGTGGGTTCCTCTAAAAATAACCCTCAATAATTGTGTTAATAAAATTAGCACACATTTTATTTTCCTTTTTTTTTTCTTCCAAAAAGAAACCATGAAAACCTGCGCTCCTGAAAAGTGTCATCAAGGTTTTCTCTACTTAAACTTAACTTTTAGATGATTTTAGTTCAAAACTCTGGCATGAAACGCCGCAGTGACATGATTCATACTAGGAACTGTAGACCGCCGTGTCAGAACTGACATGCTGCTATTTGAAATCACTAAATTATCACCTGTTGTTTGCTTGTGAGTAAATAAATCCTCTCCTTGTGACACAGATAATGGATCCTTTGCAAACCGCAGCTTTTGTGAGCCTGACAGTTTTTTAAGTAAATGTAGTTAAGATGTTTGAAGGGATAATTACTGTTTTAGACAAAATGTGCACTCAATAACATTTTCATTTCAAACATAAAACTTTTTTTTTTTTTCTGAGAATTATTATTATTATTTTTTCTGAGAAATCTATTTAGTCTTTTTTCCCCCTCCGGCTGGCTTTTCAGACTAAATAGAACAAAGTTATTTTATACACAATATATAAAGTCAAGGTTAGCAAAGTAGATAAACATGTCATGAAGTTTAAACAGCCAGGAGGAATGACTTTAAGAATTTATTCAAATATTCATTTTCAGTGCCCACTTTGTCCTATTGTTCATACAGAAGCCTGTCTCTGGGTACATCCTGGACAGATCACCAGCAATAAGAGTTTCTAAGTAAAGAGAGAGTATAATTGTGTCAGGGAATTTTGGTCAAGGTTTATGGATGTTGTTACAATATAGCTGAAAATGTTAACTGCCCATGAACCATGTGTTTCAGTTACCAGTGTTCTTCTGTCTCAGAGAGAGCTGATTTGATCCTGCATGTTGTCTTTGTTGTGTTATCATTCTTTGTTAAAAACAGGTCTTGTAAATGAGTCCTCAAGGCTCAATGAGACTAACCTGTATAAATAAAGGTTGAATGAATGTGCAGCTGGATGTCCATGGACACCAGTCTGCCTGTGAGCTGATGAGTATATAAAAACAAAGCTCGCACACTGCCCGTGGCAGATTCTTGTGACTGGTAGAACTTCTGCCATCAGTGTTGTGAGAGTCTGCCTTTGCAAGTAAAACCAGTTAAAAATCTTCTCATGTCATTGAGTGTGGCTTCTTTGAGTAAGTGAGATGAATAGAGGATATTTTTATAGAACAAACTGACAGCATATATAAATATTTTATGGGTACAAAATGCCTCACAAGCACGTGGAGCTTACATCTTGACCGTGCCATCTTGGGGCTGTGGTAGCTTGGTGGTCAGTGCCACGGTCTTGTAATCCTGAGGTTGCGTCAGGAAGCGCATCTGGCAGAAAACAATTGCCACATCTTTCATGCAAGTTGGCGACCCCTGAAGCAGGGAGCATCCGAAACAAACTATTCTGACCAGGACGTCTTATGATAACGCTCAAGTTTGTGCATAATTTAACGCCATTAACGCCATCTCCTCTGTGGTCCACACTGCTCTCACCCACCTGGATCAGAAGGACTCATACGTGCGTCTGCTCTTTGTGGACTTCACATCTGCCTTCAACACCATGATCCCCCAAACTCTGATAGACAAACTATCTACACTTGGACTAAGCCCCTCCATTTGTAACTGGGTACTAGACTTCTTAACAAACAGACCACAGTCCGTGAAGATCCACAACTTCTCCTCCTCCACCATAACCCTCAGCACTGGCTCTCCTCAAGGATGTGTGCTGAGCCCTCTTCTGTTCACTCTGCTCACATATGATTGTACAGCCACACTTCCAGGCTGTCATATTGTTAAGTTTGCAGATGATACAGCGGTGGTGGGATGCATCACAAACAATGATGAGTCCAGCTACAGACAGGAGGTGGAACACCTGGAGAGCTGGTGCAAAGAGAATAATCTTCACATGAATGTGAAGAAGACAAAGGAGATGATTGTGGACTTCAGAAGGAACAAACACACCCACGCCCCACTGAAAATAGGTGGGTCTGCAGTGGAAGTGGTCTCCAGCTACAAATACTTGGGTGTACACATGAATGATAACCTCAGCTGGAGCAACAACACCACCAGCCTGATCAAGAAAGGTCATCAGAGACTCTACTTCCTCAGACGGCTGAGACGTGCTGGTCTGAGCAGCCCAGTTCTCACCTCGTTCTACAGGTGTGCAGTGGAGAGCGTCCTGTGCTCCAGCATCAACGTGTGGCATGGAGGCTGCACAGTTGAAGAGAGGAAAGCTCTACAGAGAGTGGTGAAGGCTGCACAGAAGTCTGTTGGAGTCAGTCTCCCCACCATCACAGACATTTACACCTCCAGATGCAGGAAAAGAGCCACCTGCATCATGAAAGACCTCACTCATCCAGCACACTCACTCTTTGCCCCACTCCCCTCAGGACGGAGGTTGAGGAGCATCAAATGTAGAACCACTAGACTGAGGAACAGCTTCTACCCTGAGGCTGTTAGACTCATGAATAAATAAAAATAAAATAAAAAATAAACACTGCAAAATATCACATTGTGCTGATGCTGATCTGTTTTCTTGTTGCTGTGTTCATCTGTGTTCATCTGTGACCATCTGCTCATACAAACTCATGTTCGTGCTGCTGTTTATTCCCACTATATTAGGCTTAGTGTATTACTAGTTGATGTTTTTCTTAGTTAATTCTAGATGTTATTACTGTTTTTCTCTTGCATTTGTTGTTGGATGTAACTGGGACCCCGTGTACATAATCTCGTTTTCATCACATGTACCACATGTGGTGCAAATGACAATAAAGACTCTCTGACTCTGACTCTCTAATGTTTTTTTCCAATTAGTTGATCTTAGTAACTCTGACAGGAAAGGTGGCGGGTCATAGGCATTCTTTCAAGAGGCTTTATGATCAGTTTTCATGAAACAGCTGTTGAAACTATTGAAGTGATTGTTATTACCACTGGGGTTAGATTAAATGTATTTTAGCCACTCTTTCACCTGATATAAAACATGTTTCCATTCAGTTTGGTTAAAGTAATGTAGACTTTTACAATTGTTTCCCACACACATATTTTCTTATTTGGCATGCTGTTAACAAAAAGGTTTCTGTTGCTCTGGAGATTATCATCTTATCCATAAATCACATCTGTGACTCTCCTTGCAGAGTCAAACCTGATTGCAGGTGGTGATTCAGAGATAATTGCTGTCCCTACTCCCTGTTTTGATGGTTTGACCTGATCGAGGGTCAGTCGAGGCTTTTCTAAGCTAAAATTAGACGAATTATTTTAATTCACTCGCATCCTGCCACAGTCTCCCCCCTCCCCCCTTTCCTCCTTTAAATTTTGTAATCTTCTCTCCACTAATGTCGAAGTAGGGGTTTTAACCTGAATTAAGAGATAAAGCTCATGCTGATCTAATTTAGTTCCTTTTTGCACTATTAGCTCTGAGTTAACTCTCTGATTTATTGGTGGCTTATAAGGACTTATTACCTAGAACACAGTTTTCGGAGCCACATACAGTATCATCTCTGGCTGGCCACACAGAAAGTGGCAAACACAAGGATTTTAGACACCCTGCTCGGGAACAGTTGGCTCAAGCAAAAAAATGTGTTTACCCAGTGGCAAAAAGCCCTTCCTTTTTTATGCTCTTTAGTGGTACACACGAAGCACTTTATAACATGAAATTTGATATAGAATATTAAATAAACAGTACAAAAATAAGGAAATTGCAATATTAAATAAACCTCTAGAAAATCCTACTAACCTTTATTACATAATTTCTCTTGGACTACAAATAAAAACGCCCATAAAAAGTTAATGGGTTAGTTCAGATCTTTTGCACAAGTTTTGTGGAATGAACAGTTAATATCTTACCTGTTAAAGATCGCTCTTTGATTAATTATGGCTGGATTGACGTCTAACAGCAAGCCAGAGAAAGACCAAGACCAGAGCAAATGTCCCCCCCCCC
>JBBPBX010008092.1:38699-51896 GCA_038048925.1 Garcialebias charrua
AATTTTGGGGCTCTAGTACGATAATCCTACATTTCTCACCTGGCAACACTGGAGCTGACTTCTCATCTTTTCAGAGTAGCGTTTTTTAGCCACTCTGATCTCCCTGGACAATGCGTTCCTGGTCTTTTGACCAGTGTTCAAAACTTGTATAAGACTGCAGGCTGATCTGCCGGCATTTAAAATAATTTTAAAAAACTACTGCTATTCCTCCTTTCTGACCAGACAGGTGCGGGGAATTAAAATAGCAGCAATCAGGAGGAGACAGTTCAATAAGAGCTATGGGCTAATCAGTTCTCAGCCATGTCTCCGTCACACAGAGGACGAAGACATGGCTCGGACGGAGACCCAGACTGTCTGGGACTTGGCTTTGCCAAGACTAACACATTCCAGCCTATTGGAGAGGAAAGATTTCAACTAGTCCAGGACAGTGTCACAGTGAGATTTGTAGAGTGAGTGAGGTGAAGTTTTTGGGTGTTATCATTGATGACAAACTGACATGGAAACGCCACATAAATTCTGTAAGAATAAAAATAGTTAAATCTATCACAGTACTGTACAAAGTCAGAGACTTATTGAATGATAAAGCTCTGTATTTGTTGTATAACACAATCATTGTTCCACACTTAATCTATTGTATTGATGTTTGGGGGAAAGCGTGTAAAACAATTACAAAGCCTATTTTTGTTTTAATAATAATAATAATAATGATGAATTTAATTTATAACGCACTTTTCATTAATGAAAATCTCAAAGTGTTACAAAGTGCAACAGAATTAAATGTCAATAAAACAAGTAATAAAACAATTAAAATCAATAACAATATCAACTAAGATCAAAGATAGAATCATGAGGAGGCAGAGTATGCTCGGTTAAAAAGAAAGGTCTTCAAGCCGCTCTTAAAGTCAACCAGTGACTGTGGGCTCTCAGGCAGTCAGGAAGAGAGTTCCACAGGCGGGGGGCAGCCACACTGAAAGCCCGGTCTCCCATGGTCCTTAATTTGGTTCTCGGAATGTGAAGGAGATTACTGTTCTGTGACCGCAGAGACCGGGTGGATGAGTATGGAATAAGAATGTCCTTTAGATAATCTGGTGAAGTTCCGTGTAAGCATTGATGTGTAATGAGAGCAGTTTTGTACTGAATTCTGTAGGTGACAGGAAGCCAATGAAGGTTATGGAGAATGGGTGTAATATGTTCAAATTTACGAACTCTCAACAAAATCCTTGCTGCACTGTTTTGAATATATTGAAGCTTCTGAAGGTATTTACCAGGGATTCCAATAAACAGGGAGTTGCAGTAGTCGAGCCTGGAGGAGACAAAAGCATGGACGAGCTTCTCAGCATCGGAAAAAGTTAGGGATGGGCGAAGTCTGGAGATGTTTCGAAGATGGAAGAAGCAAGTTTTAAACAGAAGCTTAATGTGATTTTCAAATGTAAGATGAGAGTCCATTTTTATTCCAAGATTTGTAACAGAGGTGGAGAGGGGGATGTCTTGTCCAGAAAAGGAAATTGTTGTTATAGTAGATGTTTGTACCTGGTGAGGGGTGCCAATCAGTATGGCCTCAGTCTTGGAGCAGTTTAATTGAAGAAAGTTCTGATTCATCCATGCCCTTATTTCCTCCAGGCAGGCAGAGAGGGCAGTGAGTGAAGATGGAGATGACAATGGGGAAGATGAGGATGCTCCAGTCCTGATGTAAAGCTGTGTATCGTCGGCATAACAGTGAAAAGAAATGTTGAACTGATTAATAATTTGACCTAAAGGCAGCATGTAAAGGGAAAACAGCAGGGGCCCCAGAACTGACCCCTGAGGGACACCACAGGAGACACAGACTGTCTGGGACGTGGCGTTGCCAAGACTAACACATTCCAGCCTATTGGAGAGGAAAGATTTGAACCAGTCCAGGACAGTGTCACAGAGACCGACCTCCACATGAAGACGGTGGAGGAGGATACTATGGTCCACAGTGTCGAAAGCTGCAGTGAGGTCAAGGAGGACAAGGATGGAGGGAGAACCAGTGTCAGCAGCCATGAGGACATCATTGGTAACTCTCAGCAATGCAGTCTCAGTATTGTGAGCTGCCCTGAATCCAGACTGGAACTTCTCATACAAGGAGTGTTGCTGTAGGTGGTCCTGCAGCTGAGCAGCAACTGCTTTCTCCAGCACTTTAGACAGAAAAGGGAGGTGTGAAATTGGGTGGTAATTAGAAAAAATGTCTGGATCTAAATTATATTTTTTCAGAAGAGGCCTAATGATGGCAGTTTTTAGAGGAAGTGGAATATGACCAGATTGTAGAGACTGATTTATTATTTGAGTGATTAGTGGGCTTATTGCAAAGTGATTGGATTTTATGAGAGACTAGAGGAAGGGATCCAGGGCGCCGGATGAAGGCTTCTTTTTCTTGATGATGGCCTCCACTTCACTCTGAACAACTTCGTCAAAGCTGTTTAGGGTCCCAGAATGCAGATGGGTAGATGGCACACTGAGAACACGGAGGTTGTGGAGCTGAGATCTGATAGTCAACTTTGCTCAAAAATGCGACCTGTTCCATTCGTCATTTAAAAACAGAGTCCTCAGGAGTTTGTTTAATGGGATTAAGCAGATGAGTTATTGTGGAGAAGAGTTGTTTAGAGTTTCCAGGGCAGGTGTTGATGATGTTGGAATAATATTTGGAGCGTGCTTCTTTAAGAGAATTGGCGTACGCTTTCTGATGTTCTTTATATGCCTGTTTATGTACAGAGAGACCAGATGATTTTACACGTCTCTCAATAGCACGGCCAGTTGCCTTTATCTTGCGCAGCTCACCAGTGTACTAGGGGGCTGAACGGGAGAAAGACACCAGTCTTGACTTCAAGGGGGCGTGTAGGTCCAGGAGCTCCCGGAGAGATTGGTTGTAGTAATCCACAGAGTCATCTGCAGATGAATGATTGACAGCGGTCAGGGCGTGAAGATCAGCAGACAGAACATCAGGGGAAATGTTTTTAAAGTCACGGAACTGGATAGGTCGTTTTGGGTTTGAAGCAGGCGAAGATGAAGGCACTTCCAGGGAGATGACCCTGTGGTCTGAGACACCCAGGTCATATACAGATAAGTTATTGATGAGTACAGTGTCTGTAATCACCAAATCCAGAGTATGCCCCCTGCTGTGCGTAGGGGCGTCAACATGTTGAGTGAGATTAAGAGAGTCCAAAAGAGACTTAAAATCTGTTGCCAGAGGTGAAGAAGAATTGTCCATGTGGATATTTAAGTCGCCAAGAAAAATGGTCTTCACAGGGGAGGTGCAGAAAAAAGTGAGGAGGTCATTTGAGTTAAATGAAACATGCGGTTTGGGAGGCCTATAAATTAATATAACATTCATCAGAAGTGGGGCTTTGAAGCTGAAGGCCAGACATTCAAAAGAAGAAAAGTCCTGAGAAACCAGATGAGACAATTTTAAATTACTGCGATAAATTACCGCCAGACCACCACTGGGGTGGTCTGGCGTGGGTCCAGTGCTACGGGCTCTCTGCAGATAACTGTATCCAGAGGGACACGCTTCGTTCAGAGAACTGAACACATACAGTTGATGCCAAGTTTCTGTAAGACACATGAGGTCCAAGTTCTTCTCCAGAATGTGATCATGAATTAAACATGATTTGTTGGATAGTGACTGCACATTGAAAAGTTCTAATTTAATACCAGTTGGAATAGGAGCTTTTTGAACCGGTTTAAGCAGACTGAAGTCCACTCCACGTTTTCCTTGCCACTTCATGCGCTGTGGACTACAAGGGACTACAGACGCAGCGTTCTGATGACGACATTGAGGTGCGACACGTCTCTCAGTCCAGACAGTAGTAATCGAGTCAGAGCTCGCTTGAGAATAAACGGTTTTCTTTCGAGAGCTTCTATGGATGTAACGAGGTCTACGCAGAAGTCCCAGTTGTTTGATGGTGGAAACAGGAGGAGGAATGGAGCAGTTGTTAAGTTCAAACAACTGCGAAGCGGAGTAGGTTAACATTGTCGAGCCGGTGGAAGCTATCACGGAGCTAGCCGCTAACAGCAGGCCCACGGCTCCGAAAAAGATATGCAAGAAGCAGAGAGAGGTAACTTGAACGAGCATTACCTTGAAGGAGTACAGGAGGGAATCCAGAACAGTCCAGAGGACACAGGAAGTTGAGAGAGGCAGCAGGCAAGCGAACAATAAATGCAGCTACGTGGTTCTCTAAGCTAAATTCGTGCTAGAGCTAGCGGGAGGTTGACAGCTCCCACTACTAAAATTCCGGTTAGACTACTAAAGTTTTCTATCTAATGAATCCAGCAAACAAGTCAAATCTTGGCTTCGCCATGGTCTCTCATCCTGAGCAAGCACAATGGCATCAGTGGAAAGGAAAAACTCCCTTTTAGAAGGAAGAAACCTTTAGCAGAACCAGGCTCAGGACAAGCGGCCAACTGCTTTGACCGGCAGCGTGTAACTTCTGCAGATTCTCAACGCAGTCAGAAAAAAACAGCAGAAAGTAACATAAAAAGCTCAAGGAGCAAAAAGTACTAGGAGCAACGGCAGCCAAGGTGCCCGCGTCCGCTCACCAGAAAAGAGCTGTAAGAATTATCACTAGAAAGCATTACTGTCATCTATCAAGCACATTATTTTATCAACTGAAGTTATTGAAGCTCCATGATTTGGTAGATTATAATATTTTATCAGTTATGTATAGGGCTCCGAATAATTACCTTTAAATATCCAAATACATTTTGTTGAAATACAAAGTTGTTATAATCTTAAGTGGACATAGATATTTGTAAAACCAAAATACACAACTAGTTTGAAGGGTCGGTCTACCTCAATCAAGGGAATTGGATTGTGGAATGGTTTGGAAAATGAAGTAAAAAATTTAAAAAAAAGATGGCGGCTGAGCAGAGTGGATGTTTTTAGTCGGGCTCCTGCCAATACTACTTCCAAAGGAGTATTTGGAGAGCTTGTACTTGCATTTTTTTGCGCTGGATGTGCAGAGAGGAGCGCTGAAAAAGCTGCGGAAATTGGACTGGAACATGCGATTCAGAATTATGAATCTACAGCCAACGTGTCCGTGAGTTTTTGCCGAGAGAGCCTAGCGTAGCTACGGGCTAGCACGCTGGAGGTGCTTTGTTGCAGCGAAAGAATAAAACAAAGCACGCTACAGTGGTAGCGCGGTGGTACACGTGGGTCGAGCGCCGTGAACACCGCCTGGAGTTTGTGGACCGAGCGCCGTGAACACCGACTGGACTCGAGCTGGGACGAATGCCGCGAGAGAGCAGAGAGCCGTAAAGGCCACCTGGGGCTTTGAGCTGGACCGAGCGCAGCGAGAGAGCCAAGAGCCGTGAACGCCACCTGGTGCTTTGAGCTGGACCGAACGCCGCGAGAGAGCCGAGAGCCGTGAACGCCACCTGGGGCTTTGAGCTGGACCGAGCGCCGCGAGTAGGCCGAGAGCCGTGAACGCCACCTGGGGCTTCGAGCTGGGCCGAGCGCCGTGTGCGAGCCAGGGGACCACCGCCTGGGACCGGGCTGGTGTCGGAGCTGCGCCTGAAGCTATTGGAGCTATGTGCTGTGCTAACTGGACTACATTGGATCTAGTGAGCAAAACCTCTTCGGATAATAGATCTTTGATTGCTGCAGGCTGCTGAAACCGTGAGTTCTGTTCTAATAACTGCTGATCTGGGTGCTGCACTGCTGGGCCACAGCCACCATCGTTAGGCCTATGAGCCTCGTGGAAGGGCCACGTGGTTAGCGAGCGACAGAATCACCCTCATTTGTGGTTGGACAAGGTTCACAGCTGAGGTGCACTGCTAGCGAAAAATAAATTTGTCCTGATGAAATTCTTTTATTCAGATCTTTTGTTGTGAGAGATCTAAACAACTGAGAGAGCTTGTCGAAGAAGAAAGAAAAAAACTGGTACAGAAAGCATCTGAAAGAAAGAATGATGTGGAGTCTGGTGGACACATTAACGATGAGGAGACTGCTAAAGGACCGGGGAGAAAAAGGTGGGTAGTGTGTCCAATCTTTTTCTTTATTCTAACTATACATAATGGTACTTGTGGCACAATATGGGAGAAAGCCCATCCATTTCTTCTTCTGTGATGAACACTGTGGTACAAAATGTGTAAGGCCTGAGTTGTGGTGTTAGAACCATAGAACATCTTGTATAGACAATAACTTTATTTCCAATGTAGGTTGAGACAACGTCAGAGAAAAACAAGAAAAGATAACTATGATCGAAGCTTGGGTATGTATACAACTTTGAGTCATGTTCTGAAAAATAAAATAAAAAGTACTTTTATGAGTTTTTTCATGCTACATTTTTTTCCATTCCCATTTACTGGAGCCAAACAGAAACCCTCCTATTTTAAAGTGTTGAGTAGGAAGACAGATGAAAAATTCATTCCTAAGTGGAGTTTTACACTGTTACGGCTATACGAATGGGTGTAGAAATGGAACTCGTTCGTAAGTCGGGGATCACCTGTACAATCCCGCCTTCAGATAAAAGTGGCCAATACAATCACATATATATACAGGTAGTCCCCGACTTACGAGCGCTCTTACTTTTCATTCATTCATTCATTCATTCAACCTTTATTTATACAGGCTAGCCTCGTTGAGTCACGGGGACTCATTTACAAGAGGGACCTGTCTCACTTACACCAAACAACCATCCAGTCTCACACTCACACCTAGGGTCAATTTAGAGTCACCAATCAGCCTAACAAGCATGTTTTTTGGTCTGTGGGAGGAAACCGGAGTACCCGGAGGAAACCCACGCATGCACGGGGAGAACATGCAAACTCCACCCAGAAAGGCCCCAGACCGGGATTTGAACCGGCAACCTTCTCGCTGAGAGGCAGCAGCTCTACCAGTTGTGCCACCGTGCTGCCCACTCGGTAGAAATGCAAGACTTTAAAGAATCACTCAACTTTATGAGTGGACAAATAGAAAATTTAACCAAAAAAATGGATTCCTAGGCCAGTCTGGTTAAAGAAATAAGAGAACTGAAAGAACTGATAATTAGCAAAGACAACAAAATTGCTGAACTAGAACTAAAAATAGAGGACTTGGAACAATACACAAAGCAAGACAACGTGGTGATCTCAGGACTTGATGTTAGTAAGTGTCAGACATATGCAAGAACTCTTACCAACAAAGACCCAACTGAGAATGAATCTCAGGAAGAACAAGAGACTCTGGAGGAACATGTAGTTACTTTCTTACAGGAAAGGAACATTAACATAGTAGTCTATGTTAATGCGATTAACATTTAGTTTCCCCGATGTAAGACTGATCACAGCCCTCCTGACTGCTGTTCAGTGTCAGGAGGGCTGTGATCAGTCTTACATCGGGGAAACTAAACAGCCACTGGCCAAAAGGATGGCCCAGCACAGAAGATCAACATCATCAGGTCAGGACTCTGTGGTCTACACTCATCTCCAGGCCAGCGGTCACTCTTTCAGGGATGAAGATGTTCACATCCTTGATAGAGAGGAACAATGGTTTGAGAGAGGAGTAAAGGAGGCCATCTTTGTGAAAAGAAACCGTCCATCATTAAACAGAGGTGGAGGCCTCCGGGTTCAACTGTCCCCTCTTACAATGCTGTTATTGCTAGTATCACTCAGCCCTCTGTGAATAGCAAACAACCATCAGGGTGCTAATGATCCATTGTTAGGCTGATGGCCCTCCTTGATCATGTGAGCAGCTGGTTTCAGGCTGTCATCAGCCAACTGCTTTACCCACTGTGAGAGGGTGCTATTTATAAGCTGAATACAGCAACTGAGGAAGTCTTTCAGAGTCAGAGTCAGAGTCAGAGAGAGTCTTTATTGTCATTTGCACGGCATGTGGTACATGTGATGAAAACGAGATTATGTACACGGGGTCCCAGTTACATCCAACAACAAATTTCGGACGAAAGACAAAACGTTTCTACAGTTTTTTTGCTTTGTTTTGTTTTTTGAATGTCCAGAGGACCAGACTTAGCTTTTTTGGATTTTTCTACCTGGATTATTGAGCATGCATCAGGGTATAAGAAAGAATATTATAGTAAATTATTAGATAAAAGTAATGGTGATATGAAAGCAACATGGCGAGTAATGAATAGTGTCCTGAAGAATCATAAAGCAAAAACTGGTATTTCAAAATATTTTGTAAAAGACAACGATGAAATTCATGATGAAAATGAAATTGTAAATGGATTTAATCAATATTTTGTGAATGTTGGATCAAGCCTTGCAGCTAAGATACCAAAAGTAGATAAAAATGTGATCCACTCAATTACAGGTTGTGCAAATAGTATTTTTCTAAATGGAACTAACAAAGAGGAAATAATGAATGTAGTAAAACATCTTACAGACAAGAGATCGAAAGACTGGGTGGACATGGATATGATGTTTGTGAAGGACATAATGAGCCATGTTATTGAGCCGTTCACATACATATGTAACTTATCATTTTCAACAGGAATATTTCCAGATAATATGAAAGTAGCTAAGGTCGTTCCTCTTTTTAAAAATGGTGATAAATGTGTATTCAACAATTATAGACCTATATCCTTGTTACCACAGTTTTCAAAAATTCTTGAAAAACTATTTGTAAACAGACTAGACCAATTTATAGATAAACAAAANGAGGTCTTCGAAGTATTCCGCCCACCGACTCACAACATCCCGAGTTGAGGTCAACAGCACGCCATCCCCACCATAAATGGTGTTGGTCGCGTACCGCTTTCCCCCCCTGAGACGCCGGATGGTGGACCAGAATCGCCTCGAAGCCGTACGGAAGTCATTCTCCATGGCCTCTCCGAACTCCTCCCACGCCCGAGTTTTTGCCTCAGCAACCACCCGAGCCGCATGCCGCTTGGACTGCCGGTACCTATCTGCTGCTTCCGGGGTCCCACAGGCCAAAAAGGCCCAATAGGACTCCTTCTTCAGCTTGACAGCATCCCTCACCGCCGGTGTCCACCACCGGGTTCGAGGGTTGCCACCACGACAGGCACCAACAACCTTGCGGCCACAACTCCGATAAGCTGCCTCGACAATAGAGGCGCGAAACATGGCCCACTCGGGCTCAATGTCCCCCGCCTCCCTCGGAACGTGTTCAAAGCTCTCCCGGAGGTGGGAGTTAAAGCTCCGTCTTACGGGAGACTCTGCCAGACGTTCCCAGCAGACCCTCACAATACGTTTGGGTCTGCCAGGTCTGACCGGCATCCTCCCCCACCATCGGAGCCAACTCACCACCAGGTAGTGGTCAGTTGACAGCTCCGCCCCTCTCTTCACCCGAGTGTCCAGGACATGCGGCCGCAGATCAGATGAGACGACAACAAAGTCGATCATTGAACTACGACCTAGGGTGTCCTGGTGCCAAGAGCACATATGGACACCCTTATGCCTGAACATGGTGTTCGTTATGGACAATCCATGACGAGCACAGAAGTCCAACAACAGAACACCACTCGGGTTCAGATCAGGGGGGCCGTTCCTCCCAACCACACCCCTCCAGGTCTCACTGTCATTGCCCACGTGAGCGTTGAAGTCCCCCAGCAGAACAAGGGAGTCCCCAGGAGGCGCACCCTCCAATACCCCCTCCAAGGACTCCAAAAAGGGTGGGTAATCTGCGCTGCCGTTCGGCGCATAGGCACAAACAACAGTCAGAGCCCGTCCCCCCACACGTAAGCGAAGGGAGGCTACCCTCTCGTTCACCGGGGTGAACCCCAACGTACAGGCACCAAGATGGGGGGCAACAAGTATGCCCACTCCTGCTCGGCGCCTCTCACCAGGGGCAACTCCAGAGTGGAAGAGTGTCCAACCCCTCTCAAGGAAACTGGTTCCAGAGCCAGAGCCATGCGTTGAGGTGAGTCCGACTATTTCTAGCCGGAACCTCTCAACCTCACACACTAGCTCAGGCTCCTTCCCCACCAGAGAGGTGACATTCCATGTCCCAATGGCCAGCTTCTGTAGCCGAGGATCAGACCGCCAGGGTCCCCGCCCTCGGCCACCACCCATTCCACAATGCACCCGACCCCTTTGGCCCCTCCCACAGGTGGTGAGCCTATGGTTCCATGCCAAGTTCCATGACTTGGTAGATTATAATATTTTATCTGTTATGTATAGGGCTCAGAATATTGCATTACCTTTAAATATCCAAATACATTTTGTTAAAAGACAAAGTTGTTATAATCTTAAGGGGACAGAGATATTTCCATCCATCCATCCATTTTCGTCCGCTTATCCGGGGTCGGGTCGCGGGAGTAGCAGCCTAAGTAGGGAGGCCCAGACTTCCCTCTCCCCAGCCACTTGGAGCAGCTCCTCTGGGGGAATAGTCTACCTCAATCCAGGGAATTGGATTGTGGAATGGTTTGGAGAATGGAGTTAAAAATGCAACGTCAGTGTGTACATTTAAGTAAATTATCAAAACGGAATTGTTAAAAAAATATATATGAAGTAGCGTAATGTGTATTGTATTAGAGTTAAAAAATTAGAAAGTGTTATTCATTTTGTCCTGTTACTGAAGATTATTTTTGATTGAACTAATTGTTTGAAAAAAAGGGGCAGATATAATAAGATTTTTTTCTTCTTTCTGCTACCTTTCATTTTTATTTTATTTTGTATGTTATTGTTTATGGGATTGTTTTGTAATGTATTTTAAAAATGAACAAATTTGATAAATAAATAAATAAGTCTTTTGGATTAAAAACTAAACGTTTCCACTTGTTTTTTTCCTTTGTTTATTTATTTATTTATTTTGTTTGTTTGTTTGTTTGTTTTTAATGTCCAGAGAACTAGACTTAACTTTTTTTTAAATGTTTTTCTACCTGGATTATTGCGCATGCATTAGGATAAACATTCTCTACTTCACTAAATACTTCAAAAGGTCTAAGAAAAATTGCAGAAGCTAAAAAAATATGAGAACGTTAAGAGCCCAGTGGGTTTTCCATTTAGAGCTAAAACAAAAACATGGCTATTCACTGTATGTAGTATGGTTAAAACTTTTGAAATGTGTCACTTTTCTGAAAAAATCTAACACTATGATTACCGGTAAAATAATACAAATAAACTATGGTGAACCTGTTACTTTTTAAGGGGCCTGAAATGGTGCAAAACCACTTCCACCCCTGTGAATCAATCAGTGTGTGAGAGGAGCAGACAATTTTGTTACATTCGGCTTTGAATGTGCCAATTAGTAACCTGTTAATTGGTGCAGGTGCACATGTCTGGATCCAGGGGCATCGTTATTTATGAAAGGCCCTCTGTAGACCTCCCGTTGGCTGAAATTAGTCCTCCTTTCGGCCACCGGCAGGTCTCAGGTGTGGGCGCTGTGTTGGGACGTGTGTGCCTGTTAGTACTGGGAAGTGTATTGTAATGAGTCTGTTGCGGTAATAAGAGGCTCATTCTTCTTTCTGTGTCTGCTAGACCTCATCTGCTGCTTCTTTTCACTCCTTCTGTTTGTTCTTAATTTTCATCTCTCTTGTTTTTCTGCTTTATTGGTCAAAATCTTGTAACTCTGTTTGAAAATTTACAGCTGCATTGTTGGCTCTAGTTTCTGACATTAGTTTGATTTTACTTTACTTTATTCTATTGCATAATTTTCCATACTTTTTACTTTTTAACAGGTAGATTTGACTAAAAATGTTTCATGTCAACGTCAAAAGGCTTAAAATTGGGCAACATTCCAATGAATAGTGAAAAATAAACCTATTGGTCATTTTTTTGTCAAGTGTTGTAAACAAAGAATCTGTAAAGTTATGTGTATTTACTGAAAAAAACAAAAGCAAGGATTCAGCAACCCCAAGTACTCCATTAATTTACAATAAAGCAGCTCAGCAATAGGGTGAAAACTGAACAGAGATCTAACACACAAGAATCGCAATGTGGAAGTAACACAGTAAATAATTGCAACATAAAAGGCTAGCATTCTTTAACAAAATGCATATCACCCACCACCTTTCTTACGAGAAATTTAGACAAAGATCATGTGTTGAGAAATGAGAGAATTGTAGCCCTTTCTATTCTGTCAGTGTCTTGCCCAGAGACACTTCAACAAGTGACTGTAAGGCACACAACTCCCTACCATATCTGCTTCTGGCCTGTCACCTTTCTACATAGTCTATGGATTACAACTACCAGACCTGGACATCCTGGACAAGACCTTGACCCAGGTCTTTCATCATGCCCATCCTGAGTAACCTGGAGGTCCATCAGGAACCGGACCTTAAGGTGGGGGCTCTATCATGTTTTGCCTCCATATGGGAAGGGGAAGTCTAAGATTGTCATCATTGTATGTTCCCATTCAATGGCTAAAATAGTTCTCTGCATTTAATCCATCACACATGAGATACGCCCAGGTGGAGCAGTGGACAGCTATGTAAGAGCCTTGGAAGCTAAGTGTAAGAGCTCGGGGAGCAATTGGGGATTAAGTGTCTTGCTCAGAAATACCACGACATGTGGGAATGGCTGTAAGTTGAACCATGACTTTCTGGTCTCCAGTTGGCCGCCCCCCCCTCTTCCCCATCTCAGCCCCCTATGCCACCTGCCATGCCCACTTCCCTGCTGCTAATCAGCACTCATGCCCTGCACCTGCCTCATGCTCTATTTAAGTGCCTCATCCATACCAAACCTCTGCCAGATTATTGAACCCTTCACTGTACTAGAAATCCAGCATTTCATTCACCTTCTTGTCTGGTTCTCTTGACCCCTCGCCCAACTTTTGGATTTGCAGCTCTGCCTGCTCCTCATCTGATCTTGTTCTGCCCATCTGATCTTGGTAAAGACTCCTTTTTCTGCCCCACTGATATTGGATCACAGACTGACTCTTGGATTTGTTTTCGGAGCTCTGAATCCCCGTGCCTGACCCCGCTTTGTCTTTCAGACCATGACCTTTGATTGTCCCACTGTCCATATTAATCACAGCATTCCTCCGCAGCTGCACTCTCACAGTTACGGTGATGTCATCTCTCCAAACTTTAACAGGTGTAGACCACCTCGTCTGCCTGAGAAGGTTAGTGGCTATTCTTTGTTTATGATCTCCCTGAAACATACAGTACACTAAATATAATATCTCTTCAGATTTGTTCCTGCAACTGGACCCTGACTCCCACCACACTTGTAATATGATTTTTTATTTTTTTTTGTAAATCTGAAAATTTCCAAATAAAGAAAAAAAAATGTACCAGGTCCACTTGCCTCCACCTGCGTTATACCGCAATGATTGAA